>OY101448.1:93929550-94162050 GCA_956483635.1 Panzeria rudis | reverse complement strand
TTCCCCCTTCTATTTTCGACAAAAAATTTTGGAACCAATTTTTGTCAAACCCTTTCAAATAGAAGAAGAATTTTGAAAATCGGTTCACAAATGACAGAGCTATGCATGGGGGAGCGAATTTCCCCCCTCCGATTTTCGAAAAAAAATTATGGGACCAAACTGCAGGCAAACCCTTTCCAACAAAAGAAGAATTTTAAAAATCGGTTCACAAATGACAGAGTTATGCGTGTACAAACATAAAAAAGTAAAAAAAGAACATACACACGAATTGATAACCTCCTTCTTTTTTGAAGTCGGTTAAAAAAAGAACGCACGGTATCATGGGACCATTGATGCCAACTTTGGCTCTTTTTTACGATGTAGCAAAAAACGATATGACATACTGTATTGTCACATCGTAAGTTTTTTACGATATGACAACGCTGCGATATGACAACGCCGTGCATGGCTGTCTTAGTGTTTTCATATCGTAAAAAACTTACGATGTGACAATACAGTATGTCATATCGTTTTTTGTCCTGTCGTAAAAAAGAGCCAATATTGGCATCAATGCATGGGACATCGGCTAGGTGCGTAGTTGCTTACGTTTCACTTACCATAGAAATGGAATTTTCACTATCTCTGAACGGTGGGAATTGTTTATGTCGAGATGGCAAATTCTCTTTCAACCGTGGCAAGTAAAATAGTTTCGTTCTTTATTTGTACAATTCAGGTAAGTATGTATGTCTGTTTTAAAAAGAGGGTAGATTCAATAATGTTAATGCCAAAGAGGAGGAAATTTACCCCTACCTCCCTTCGTGGTCCTATTTAAAAAGAAATTATAGCCTATTTTGTCTTGTAGACTCCGATCTATCTATGTTTTGAATTTGATCAAAATCGGTTAGATAGTTTTTGGGAGGCAGAAATAGCCATTACCACTCCTCGTGCGCCTATTTTTGAAAAAATTTATAGCCTATGTGCTTTTCTAGATTCAGACCTATCTATGTTTTAAGTTTCATCAAAATATGATAGATAGTTTCAAAGAGGAAGTAATTTCGCCCTACCTCCCCTCAATGTCCTATTTTTGAACAATTTTATAGCCTATGTGCTTTTCTAGACTCAGATATATCAATGCTTTGAATTTTATCAAAATCGGAGTGATAGTTTCAAAGAGGAAGAAATTTGCCTCTAACTCCCCTCGGGATCCTACTTTTGAAAAATATGTATAGAATATGTCTTCTTTAAGACTCAGATCCACATATCTATGTTTTGAATGTCATCAAAATCGAATAGACGCGTAGCTTCAAAGAGGAAGAAATTTCCCCCTACCTCCCCTCGTGTTCCTATTAAAAAAAATATGGCCCATGCCCTTTTTAAAGTTAGACATATCTATGTTTTGAATTTAATCAAAACCGGCTAGATAGTTTTGAAGAGGCAGAAATTGCCCCCTATTTCTCTTCGTGCTCCTATGTGCTTTTCTAGACTCAGATCTATCTATGTTTTAAATTTCATCAAAATCGGATAGATAGTTTTAAAGAGGACGAAATTTCCCTCTACCTCCCCTCATAGTCCTATTTTTGAAAAAATGTATAGCCTATGTCTTATTTTAGACTCTATGTTTTGAAGTTCAACAAAATCTATTGGATAGTTTCTGAGAGGCAGAAAGGATCCCACGTGGTCCTAGTTTTTAAAAAACATATAACCTATTTGTCCTTCTAGACTTAGATCTATCTATGTTCAAAATTTGATCCAAATTGGATTTTAGACTTAGCCGTTAAAGCGCAACAAAAAAACAAGTTTAATTTAGCATTTATATATATCCCATTTATGATGAAGAGAAAAAGACAACTTTTATATTTAATTATATTTCAATTGCATTTATTTAAAGTTAAATATTAAAAAATAAATATTTAATCTGTTTGAGAATTCTCGTTTTTGACGTTAATACAAAGAAAAAAATTTCAAAATTGTGACTGTCTTTCTTGGCTTTAAAGATATTTTAAAGTAAGTGTTGCTTCTATATTGTAAGTGCCATCAGTAATACGCAGTGAATATTCCAGAAAAATCGATACGCTGGTGTTGGTTTTGAAACCAACTCAAAGTAAATATTTGCTCTATATGAGAGGCACCAATTTTGAAACTTTTTCAAGAGACAGTGCACAATATCGATAGAATTATCCCTACAAAATTTCCTTATATTACCTTTTAAGATATCTCAAAATAAATATTTGCTATTTATTGGAGGTGCCACATTCTCATGTCCAACCCGGACTAACTTTTGAGCGACAACGCACACTATAGAAAGCTTTGCTCACACAGAATTTCAAGATTCTTGCTGCATTAGTTCTAAACATATTAAGAAAAATTATATGTGGGACCTGCCACGCCCACTAATTTTTGTCTCCATTGATTTTAGGTGTTTAAACGTATTAATTCCCATTAGGGATGGGCAAGTGAAATAAATATATCGATATATTTTTAAATATCGTAGTCTACGCCAAGTTTGGGATGGACGGGCCCTCCTTCGTCTTCCTTGAGGTGTCCACTCGATACCTTGTCTTGTCACATCTTTTTGTGATTTGCGTAGTGTGTGTCCTAGCCAGGACCATTTGCGTCGTTTTATTTCCATGCGAATCGGAGTCTGCCGCGTTCGTTCCCATAACTCCTTATTTGTGATGATGTTAGGCCAAAATATTCGCAAAATTCTACGCAGACAGCGAATTTACAAATGTTTGCCGTTCGCGGTTAGATGGGTTCCACTTTTCACATGCATAGAGGAGGACAGGCTTTACGTTGTCATTAAAGATGTTATTTTTTATTTCTCTGGATATGGTTGTGGATTGCCAAACCGGGAAGAGCACACCGAAGGCGGCGTTGGCTTTACGATAATTGTTTTCCTTTTTTATTTTACCTAATGGCCAAACGTCACAAGGAGTTCGTTTGAAATTATGTTTCTTGGAAAAGGAAATACGTGTGGAAAAAGTGTTAATGGACTTGTTAACGGGAGAATTTATAGGACCCGTGAGAATCCATCCGAAAACTATTTTTTGGCCCATTAAGATCCAAGTAAATTCTGCCGAACTTCACTCAGAATTATTTTTGGGTATAGATCAGCTCCAATTAAAAGATCTATCGGCCTACTTTTATGAAAATTATTATCTGCCAATCGCAGATTGTGTAATTCACCTTTAATATCCGAAGGACAAATAAAGGAAGGCAAATTATTAGAAATTGAGGGTAAAACAAGAGCATGTGTCTCTAAAACCAGTTTCTTATCACCTTGAGATCCAATTTGAATAGTGCCGTGTTTCGTAGAAGTAATAGAAGCTTCCTTACTAACGCCGGAAATCTTTACATTCGTAGAATGTGACGGAAGTCGCAATTGATTTCGCAAGCGCTCTGAAATAAATGAAGCCTCTGATGCTGGGTCAGTTAAAGCCCTTGGCGAATACGTTTTATCCTGACAAATGATATTTACCATAGCCGTTCCTAACAAAACAGACGAATTCTGTGATATGTGGAAGGCTTGGCGACTCCAACTAGGATAGGCAGCTCCCGATGTCGAAGGCATTTGTGGGTCGACTTCATTAGACTGAGCAGATGTATTGTTATTATCAGGCAAATCACGATGTAGAAGAGTATGGTGCCTCTTATTGCATTTGAAACAACTATGTTCGCTTTTGCAATCTTTGACTTCGTGTGACCTTAAAAGACAATTCAAGCAACAACGAAATTTCTTTACATTCACCAATCGTTCAGAAACTGCCAAATTCTTAAAACGACGGCAAAATCGAAGTAAATGTCTCTTATCTGGACACAGAATACAAGTATTAGATGAACTTGCAACAGCGTCTTTATTATTTTCTTTCCATCTCACGATTCTTTTATCAGTTTCTAAATTTGTGAGATCGTGAATACAATCTAAGGTCTGAATTCGTTCCGTTAAGAACAAATCCAAATCTTTCCACAAAAATAAGGCAATTTTGTCTTCGGCAGCCTGTTCCCAAAGAGTAACTGTATATGCAGGCAACCGCTGAATACAAATAAATACAATAATTGGATCCCAATTCTCCGTAGAAATCTTATAAATTGACATAAAGCTCAAAAAGCTATTTATTTCACGCTACAAATTCTTTGGGGCTGAATTAGTTTCATTAGCTATTGGTTCTAATCTGAAAAGGCATTTCAATTGATTATGCACTAGCATACGAGGATTTTCATATTTATCTTTTAACTGTTTCCACGCGATATCAAACCCAGCGTTTGTCAGTGGACACTTTGACACAATATCCCTAGATTCTTTGTCGGTTCTTTTCATTAAATAAAAGTTTTTTCAATGTTGCTGAGACGTCTATTATTGATAAATAGAGCTGTGAAAAGATCTATAAAAGTTGGCCATGAAAGGTAATCACCATCGAAGACATCCGTATCACATGGTGGAAGGGGTAAGTTATGGGAAATATTGTCACAACCCGACACCTCAACACCACCGACCGGGCACTTTGATCTAGACTTATCTTTTAAATCTTCACTTTTAATTTTTATAACTTTCATACATCGACAATAAGTCTCAAAGGCTATATCAGATTTATCTTCATTTGTTTTTAAGTCTTCTGAAATGGACTTTATTTGTGTGATTTCGCATTCAATCACGGCTTCATCATATGCCGTTCTAGCGCTTTCCCATAGAATCTTTAACTCATCAATATGCTATAAACACATTCGCCACAGCAGGCTACACGGCTACACGACTACAAATGCTGTTGGCAGTAATCGTCATCGTGTAGTCAGCTACTTAATTATTTTGAACACGGCAGCTACATCGTAACCAGCTGACATTTTGTTGTTGCAGTATATATTTCAGTGGTGCCACTTTCAAAAGTTTTACTTGTATAAAAAATCGCTTATTCAAAATGTTTTTACATCTCGCAAAATGTAAAAACAAGTCAATTTATTTCTTTAAAACCTATTGCTTGTTATGGCACTTTTAATACTTAAATTTTTTGATGTTTTTTCTGTTTAATAAAATAGAATATTGACTTAAGACAATAATACCAGCATAGTTGAAGATTAAAAAAAACTCATGAGGCAGTAGCTTTTTTTAGTCTTATAATTTTAGTGTAATTTTTTTTATCTCTTTTGGCTCCGGAATTGGTTTTGGGTTGGTTCAAAACTTTTATTTTTTATTAGCCATAGCGCCTAGAATATAGAACGGATATAACGATATGGATACTACTTCAAACTGCTCTAAAATACCTTTCTACTATTATACAAATTTTTTAAAACAATTAACCCATTCCGAGTGAAATGAAATTTTAAAGTTTTTTTATCTGACTCCGTTATCTTAAAAACTGGTCGATACAACGGTACATATGCATGTGTATAGTTTTATAGAGAACTTGCCATGCTTTTATTTGGTGCATACCTGAAAGCTGTCACCTATGAAATACGTAAGTTATAGTACTTTAAAGATGAGTTTAAGAGGTAAATGAATTAGTTTAATTACGAAATCTCATTTTCAAAGTGCCATAACTTACGAATTTCATCGATGATAGCTTTCAAGTATACACCAAATGAAAGCTTGAAATGTTCTCTATTAAACTAAGTACATGTTTAACTACCATAGCAACGGCCATTTTTTAAGATAACGGTGGTTTTACATGAGAAGTCATATAAAAAATGATCTAAATTCCATTTTGCTCGCAATGGGTTAATGGATTTCAAAATTGTATATACCAGTACAAAGGTATTTTAGAGCATTTTGAAATGATAACTCTTACTACGTTTACACGAGGACTATTCGCAAATAAGTTAATTCATTGTTTATATGGCATAGCAAAATACAAACACCCTTATTCTGAGTTTAGATTCTAATCGAAATTTTCTCCGTTTGGCAACTTTGGTATTCTGCGTTTCGATTCCGCTCAGTTTTTTTCGATTATATGCATTCTGCATTTCGATCGTAGCTACGTTTTTCTACGTTGTTATTTTACCCGCGTAATTTTTTTCTATTTTTCTTTTTGCGAGCTAAAAAAGTGTTTAATTAAAAAAATGTAAGCATAAAATGTAATAAAAATGGGTAATAAATGATTTAGATATTTTTTGTTGTTTTAATTTATTAAATTTTGTACTAATATATAAAGATTTATATTTCCAGGTCAAAAACAACAACTCCCGAGCAATATGAAAAGCTGGCAGATATCATGTCAGCTAAAGAAAATATTGCTTGTGGATACTACAAGCGATCCAAAGAGGAAGTGCAGGTGTTTTGGGAGGAAGTGACACAAACGCTTAACGCGTTAGGACCACCAACAAAAAGTGGCACTGCATGGAAGAAGGTATATGTCATTTATTAAACAATTTTGCATGTACTTATTATCTTTATAGGTATGGATTGACTGGAAGTGCTACATTAAGCGGAAACTTTCCGCAAATAAAAAAGAAATGATGAGCACTGGAGGAGGCCGCTGTCGCTTGCAGCGTATAAGCCCTCTTGAAGAAAAAGTTATCCAGCTGACGGGACTAGTCACAAATACAAGTGGTATTAGTGGTGCAGCGGATTTTGGAGTGGCCAGTGAGACGCAGGAAGAACTTAATGAAGTGTCTGAAATGGATATTTCCTGTCGCTCGGAAGGACCTTCGGACGTACCGACCACTTACAAAAAACGGCAACAAAGTCCAAAAGATACCACTTCGTCTTTGTTGAAACAGCAAATAAGTGGCCAAAAAGAATATTATGAGCACTGTAAACAGTTTCATGATGACATACCTAAAAAGTATGATGAGGTGTCTACACATTTAAGGCGAATGAACCGATCCCTTGAAAAAATGGCTGAAATTGCAGCGAAGCAGATGGAAGAAGAGCGGCGGCATAATAAAATCAAGGAAGAGTTGCTGAAAAAGAAGGTAGATATTAAACTGAGAATGCTTAAGTTGGAGCACCCATCCTATTAGTCTGATTGACCTGTGATAAAAAATTTAAAATGAAGATTTTTAATTTTTTTAAGATTTAGAAAATCAAATGCAATGAATGCGCTTTAATTTTTATTTTTTAATATGTACGTATAAGTTTTTTTGTTATTGTTTGTTGAATTTAAATATAAGTTTCCGTTTTTAGTCCTAAGTAAAGCAAGCATAAAATGAACTGAATACGCTTATTTTTTTATTTTAATTAAATAAAAATTTATTTATTTAAAATGTATTTTTTTATATGAAATAAATAAGTAAAATATGAAAATATGGTATAAGAAAATGTTTTTATTGATGCAATGACTTTAAGTTCGGTTTTTTGTGAACTTTAAAAAGTGAAAAGGATATTATCGCGAACACTGCGTGCTACAGAAAGGTAGTTGGAGTCTATATTTTCTTCTTCTTCTCCTTCTTCTTCAAAACTTTCCAATTGCAATACCTGAGTATCCAAATCTTCCACCCGGTAGTGTATACAAATGTTGTGTAGAGCACAAACAACATTTATAATTTGGCTGACTTTATGTGGGGAGTAATGAAGTTCTCTAGCACCCAATAAACAACGAAATCGGTTCTTTAAAACGCCAATAGTTCTCTCTACTATGTTCCTCGTTTTTGAAAGCCGGATGTTGTAATTGCTTTCCTGGCTTCCTGCACTTGGTGATCTATATGGTGTCATAAGCCAGGGTTCCAGGGGGTATCCCGCATCACCTGTTAAAAAAGTTTAGTTTTTCAAATTATCACATACAGCTGTATACAAATTAATACCTAAAAGCCAAGTGTTTCTCTCTCCTTCACGATATTTTCTTTCTAAATGAGATCTCGCTTTACTTAAAATTAGGAGTTTAATATAATATCTTTAGTTTTTCTATGAGATTTTTGGGTAAAGGTTCCCTGACGATTTGCATCAGCCCCAATGAAATGGATATAGGAACTAGCTAATATCCCTCCATAATCAATTTCAATGTATTTTAATAAAAATTTAATATTTTACTTAAAAAGTAAAATTTTAATTGGGAAAAAGCACGTTAAAAATTAAAATTAATTCTTTTTTCTTAAGCAAATTTTATTTGACTTTGTAATTTATTCTTATTTAAATAAATTATTGCACAATTATATTCTGGCTGTCCGTCCGTGTAAACAAACTCAGCCTTGAATACAAAGGTATCGATAGCGAAGGTACCGTATAAAAAAGATTTGCACAGGGATGTAGGAAAGTATTGCAATAAATATGCACAATATCCCGACCAATAACCACTTGTTTATTATTTTATGAAACAAACACACATTCATATATTAATAATTATGTATTTATGTATGTACATATGTTTATGGACTTGTTTCTTTTACTATTTGTTTAAAAAAAATCGCTTTTTCAAATCAATTTACTAACCTTACTTTTATTTACGATGAGTTTCCAAATATGTTGCGTAGATTTCCTTGTAAAGGGACGATGAAATTCTTGTTGTTTTATCCGGTTCGTAAGAACCAATGATTCGGGGTATATCCGATGCCGAACAAATATACAAATAAAACAAACAAGAATTAACATTTTGAATTTAATTGGAGAATAAATCTCTCTTTATTTACACAAACTTTACCTTTTAAAAGGATCTTAAAAGTTGCACGTAGTGCTTCCTTGACTTCTAAATGACGAGTAATATTTTATATATAAACACTAGTACAACTAGTGATTTGTTTAAACAATGCCATGGTGAAATAAGTACACAGGTGACCGCATAAGGGAAACAAATACAACAAAAAATAGATGATGCTTGTCAAAAATATATACGTGCTGGACGTGGACTACGCACAAAACTAGCAGAGCAAAAAATAATCAGCTGACGTTATGCTGCCACCAGTGTTGCCAAAACCTGATGAGGAAAAAATTCTAGAATTTCATTAAAAATGCTGAAAAAATATGCTGGAAAAAATGCTAAAAAATATTTCATCAAAATTGCAAAGAAAAATAATTTTAATTTGTCAGAACAGTGTAATTAGCATGATATAAGATTACACCGCGCATACCTAGTTACTATTTTATTATATTTTATAATTGCATTTAAAATAAAAGAAAATGTATTTCTTAATATGATTTGTTAATAAATTACAAAACTGATCGCAAGCCAAATACATGGAAATTTTCTAATTGTTATACTGTCAAATGAATAACTGTAAAATTAGCTAAATCATTTTTTCATTCCAATAACTTTAATCAACCTGTAAAGATAATTTTCCACTTTAAACTTTTTATGCATATTATAACGTTTTGATAAAATAATAATACGATTAATTTCTTGAATTAACTCGACGAGACTTTTTATTAAAATTTTGGTTTGCTTCCACAAAACATAGTTCTTTAATCAAATAAAAAACTAGCACGATTATTTCGAACGTATTTGCTCAGTAAATGCAAATTGATTATTAGGCTAAGGTTCGCAACGTTATATTCAGAAAGAATTTGGCATGATTAATATTCCAAGGAACAAGGGAAAAATTAACACCAACTTTATTTTTCAACGTACACAGCAGAAAAGAGTAACGTCACTTTCAGAAGCCGCTACACTTCCATCGTTAGTTCTCACGTGTATTATGCTTATCACCACTTGTCAGTAGGCTCTGTTGAATGTGATTTTAATTCTTATATATTCAACTTTTTCGTCAAAATTTAATACGAGAATTAAATCACTCTCAAACTGATATTCACTGCACTTTCCCAGCGTTGCCATTGGTTTATTTTTCTTCAGTCCCATTTTTCTGATTTTTCTTCTACTCAATATAAACTTTTTTTATTTATTTCATTTTTAACATAAAAAAGTAGACCAAAAACACTGCAAATGTTGATTTTTAAGACCAAAATCAAAAAGGTTTTAAAACTCAATTTAAAAAACTGGTTAATTAGTTCTTGTATTTTGCATGAAAATTGTAAACATGAAAACCCTGGACTTTGTACAAACTTTCACAGAACCTTAAGAAATCTTTTAAAGAAAAAATGCGTTATTTTTCATTAACTAAGGGCCAGGACACACTGGCGTTTTTTAAATGCCCGTTTCTGCTTTTTTGAACTAATTAACCAGTTTTTTTAATTGAATTTTAAAACCTTTTTGATTTTGGTTTTAAAAATCAACATTTGCAGTGTTTTTGATCTACTTTTTTATGTTAAAAATGAAATAAATAAAAAAAGTTTATATTGAGTAGAAGAAAAATCAGAAAAATGGGGCTGAAGAAAAATAAACCAATGGCAACGCTGCGAAAGTGCAGTTCATATCAGTTTGAGAGTGATTTAATTCTCGTATTAAATTTTGACGAAAAAGTTGAATATATTAGAATTAAAATCACATTCAACAGAGCCAACTGACAAGTGGAGTTAAGCATAATACACGTGAGCACTAACGATGGAAGTGTAGCGGCTTCTGAAAGTGACGTTACTCTTTTCTGCAGTGTACGTTGAAAAATAAAGTTGGTGTTAATTTTTCCCTTGTTCCTTGGAATATTAATCATGCAAAATTTTTTCTGAATATAACGTTGCGAACCTTAGCCTAATAATCAATTTGGATTTACAGAGCAAATACGTTCGAAATAATCGTGCTAGTTTTCTATTTGATTTAAAAAACTATGTTTTGTGGAAGCATTTAATATGCTAGATCTAGCGTTTATTTTTCCTAAAGCTCTGATAGAAAATTAATTAAAAATATAAAAAGTGTGTTTCAGAATTTAAAAATACTGAAAAAAGAATTGGACAAACGTCTGTTGTACGGGGAATATAAAGTTTTTTTTAATTGTTGTAAGACGCTTCTCAGAAAAATTAAAAATAAACTGATGTCCAAATATGGTTGAATGCAATACTTGCAGATCAGCCATTAGGGGCGAATCGGGAATTAAATGTAATGGTGTCTGCGGCAAGGTGTATCATAATGCAATAAAATGTTCTGGTGTGGATCAATATTCTATCGGAGTGCTGGAATCAAATAATTTTGTACGATGGAGTCCGCGTTAATAAACAAAATTTAATAGACTATAAACAAGAATTTGAAACATCATTGAGACATAACGAAATTGAAATATTACAATTATTAGAGGCAATTGAAAAACGCTATGAAGAAAGGCTTGAAATAATTGATAAAACACAAAAATCGTGCGAAAAAAACAATTTAGAATTAAAAAAGTTGTTTGGCAATATAAAAGAATTCGATACAAAAAATAAAGAAATGTATAACACTATAGAACAAACAAATGTGAGAATGTGTAATGAAATAAAAAAAGCAATAAAAGAAACGAATGTCAATCAAAATAAGATATCATTTGCAGAAGCAGCTAAAAGCAATAAGGCATTGCCAGAGGTGAAAAAACAAGTTCCTTTAATAGAGAAACCTAAAGAAAAACAAAAAATAGAAAAAACTAAGGAAGATTTAAACAAAAAAGTGGACCCCATAAACTTTAAAATAACAAATATCGAAAACAGGAAAAATGGAACCATAATTATACAAAGTGAAAATACAGATGAAAGAGAAAAAATTAAAATCGCGATAGAAAATGAGATGAGTGAAACTTATAAGATAAAAGTTCCCAATAAAGTGGAAACGGCAATCGTTCTAACGGATATGAGATTTAAATACGAAAATAAAGATTTATTTGAAAAACTAAAAAAGCGAAATCAGATTCTAGAGCATAGCGAAATAGAAATTATAAAAACATATGAATTTAAAATAAATAATATAAGCATTATTTTTAACGCAAAGTTTAAAATTGACAGTGATTCATATCCGAAAGTGTTATTAGCGCAAAGACTTAATATCGGCTGGGAGAGGTGTAGAGTGTTTGATGGGACAGAAATAGTGCAATGCTTTGAGTGTGAAGGATTTAATCATAAAGCTAAGAATTGTAAGAATGATGAAATATGTTTAAAGTGTCAAGGAAAGCATAGAACAAAAGAATGTAATAATGAGCTTTTAGATAAATGCATAAACTGTATAAGAGCAAACAATAATCTAAACTTGGGACTAGACGAGAATCATGCAACAACAGACAGGGAATGTCCGGTTTATAAGAATAAAATGAATGTAAAAAAGAGAATAATTGGTCTGTCTGGTTAACAATTAAAGAATGTACGAGGAATTTATACAAATACACAAGGATTAGCTAATAACTTTGATCAGCTTGAAGCAATTGCTAACATAGATAAACCAGATTTTATAATTCTTTCCGAGACACATTTAACAGATAAAGTAGATGAATGTGAAATACAGATAGATGAATACAATCAGTTTGCAACTTTCTCCAACTCAACTAGAACAGGCGGTTTAATAATATATTTTAATAAATTATGGCAAGTAAATCTATTGTGTGAAAAAGTTTGTGAATCGAAATACTGGATAAGTGCTTATTATGTTAAATACCGGGGAATGGTAATGGTATTAGCAGCAGTCTATCGATCACCAAGCAGTCAGGAAGCGGATTTCTGCGAAGCCTTTGAGGAAACAATAGAAGCGCTATGTGAGATGAATACAGACATCATTGTAACAGGCGACTTTAACGTGGATTGGGCAAAGAGCAGCTTTTATAAGAACAAATTAGAACATATCATATATAACAACGGACTAAAGCAAATGGTGCAAGAATTTACTAGAATAACACATAACTCAAGAACAATAATAGATTATGTTATTACAAATAATTCAAAAATAAAAGTAAATAATAGTATAACAAAAAAAAATATCTGATCACGAAATAATTGAAATAAATATCGAAATTAGTAATAATATAAAACTAAATAAAAAAGAAATATATGTTTTTAAATATAACAAAAGTTTGTTCAATACAACGATTACCGCGGTACTGAAGTTCGATGAATCCGATGAGTTGAATAATAATGTATTTAATTTCGACAAATGTATTGAAGGCACAATAAAAAAGTTCTGCATTAAAAAAACAGTAAGCGGTAATACTTTTGAAAACAAATGGTTTAATAGACAATTGAGAAATCTAAAAAACGAAAAAACTATAAAATATAATATGGCAAAAGTTGTGAACACAGAAGCGGCCTGGAATATTTACAAAATAGCAAGAAACACGTATAAAAGTAAACTTGAGAGAGAAAAAAATAAATACATAAATAATAAAATAAGTTATACGAAAGACCAAAAACAAATGTGGAATACTATCAAAGACCTAGTACTAAAGAAAAAACCATGTGACATTCAAACTGTGATATTTAATAATAGAGGATATAGAAATAGCTATGAAATAGCCATGCAATTTAATAATTTTTTCGTGAATAGTATAAAAGAAATTAGAAGCAATATAAAATATGTGCAATATGTCAATAAAGTTAATATGGTGAATACAAAATTTAAATTCCGCATAATAACAATTATAGAACTAAAAAACATATGTAAAGGTCTTAAACAAAAAGCCGACTATAATACCGATTGAAAAACTGACTAAAGCAAAGAAATGTGAAGACTTTCGCCAAATAAATACACTTAAGTTATGTGAAAAAATCCTTGAGAAAATAGTGAAAATACAACTCGAAGAATACTTAGAAACAAGCAACATTTTATGGAAATACCAATCTGGTTTTAGAAAAGGATTTTCATGTGAAACAGCCGTCAATTATGTTATAAACAGATGGAAGAATATTGATAAAAATAAAAGAGTTATAGCAATATTTCTTGACTTTAAAAGAGCATTTGAAACCATAGACAGAGACATATTAATACAAAAGTTATATAATTACGGCATACAAAACGTTGATTTAAAGTGGTTTGAATCATATCTATCAAATAGAACACAAATAACAAAAGTAAACAATAAAAAGTCTAACAAAATCAATAATGAGTATGGAGTTCCCCAAGGTTCAATCTTGGGAGCTTTATTGTTTATAATTTACATAAATGATATGCCAAATGTGTTGAGAAGAAATAGTGTTATACGCGGATGATCTCTGATATTTAACGAATCAGAAACGGATGAACAATGTAAAATTAACTTAATGGAAGATATGATAAATATTAATACATGGTTAAAAATGAATAAACTAAAGCTTAATGAAAACAAAACAAAAATTATGGAAATCAATATGACAAATAGTACTGATTTTGAAATTAATAACAAAATCATAGAAAAAGTGAGCAAAATAAAATAAATCGGCTGTATAATAGATAACAATTTAGATTTCAAAGACCATTTAGAATACATATGCAAAAAAATTGGAAAAAATTGGTTTTTTAAACGAATAAGAAATAAAGTGTCAACAATAACAACAATAAATATATATAATACCATGATTAAACCGCATTTTGAATTTTGTTCGACTATATTATATACGTGCTGCACAAATTCACAATTAAATAGAATGCAGAAACTCCAGAACAAAGCGATGAGATCAATAATTAGATGCAATAGATTTACTTCAATACAACTCATGCTTCAGATGCTTAAATGGCTCGATATCAGACAAAGGCTTCAACTTAACACCCTTATATTTATTCATAAAATGAAAATGGGATTAACACCAGAATATTTATCGGAGCATTTAAGATACGTCAGTGATATAGAACCCTACCATCTGCGAAATGCCAACGATTTTAAGATCCATAAAGCTACTAGCAACACGATGAAAAGATGCCTATATTACAAAGAATATTACAAAGAAAGAAATATAATGTTTTTAGAAGAAATTGTGTAACTGCTATAAAAAATAATTTATACCAAAGCTATTAATGATTTTAAAATTTTTTATTTTATTGTAAATAATTTGTTGTAAGAAATGTTTTTATAAAGTATTACAAATACTATTAAATAAATCAATCAATCAATCAATTGGCAACGCTGGCTGCCACCTGTATACTTATTTCACCATGAACAATGCTTAAATACCGTTAACGGTTTACTCGTTGAAGCATTCATAAAAAGCCTTTGACCAAGGTTGAAAGAAAAAGTACTTTAAGTTTTTATTAAACACTGAGAGAAAAGCATAAACCGAGACATAAATAATTTGTACTTAAACAGTTTTCGTTTTGTTAACATTAATCATATTATGTACATAATGCTTGCAGCTTGGATGACATATGGGAACTTTTATGGGCAAAAAGACAAATGTCATCCGCGTAATCAAAGTCATCTAGCATCCCAGCAAAAAATTAGACATTACCATCTGAACTACTTGCCATATAATGACTTACTTTTGTGATTGCCAAATTTAAATACTCGCTTACAAATCACATTACATAAAATTGTTAAAGAAGGAAGCAGAAATCGAACAGATTCTTTTAGTTTTAACAGATTACGTGCAAATATTGCTAAAGTATGTAGTTATTTTAAAGAAAATATACCAGTATCTAAATTGTCTACTGATTTATTTTAAACTAAAAAATAAGTAGTTACATTTTGGTAAATTGAAATTAAAATATAACTTGTTCCAAATAATGTGATTTCCTTTTTTCAGCAAAAGTTCAAAAAATTAAATTTCTTTCAGCAAAAATCAAAACAGCAATAGGAAATTTTTAATTTTAAATATATTTAATTCGAAATATATACTTAACTATAAAAAATTTTTAAATAAGGTTTTGAAATATTACTGCCTTTCTCATTAGAAATCAATTTGGATTTGAAATGTATTTATTAATAAAGGTTTTTATGGCAATTTGTTTTTAAAATACATTTTAAGTATATATTATTTTTATTAATACGGCAGTTAGAAATTCTATCAATGTGTTGTTATGAACCGCTCGATAATGTTGTTAAATTAATTAAGCAACTAACTATTACATATGTCTGTAGGTATAAGTATTGTATATTAGAAAAAGTAAATAACAGTGGAAATTCATTTTTTCTTAAAAGAATTTATATTTTATTTAATTCAACTGAGTCCCCATCATGAAGCTCTCCTCTTGCGTAAATACATATGTACATACATATTGCCCATTTACTCAAACAACGTCATAACTCAAAAAATTTAATTTTTGGGTTACTAATGCTGAACTAATCGTCACATCGTTCTTCATATTGTGTAAAAATTTAGTATAAATATCTTGTATATTCACCTATTGTGAGAAGAATGTAATTTGGTTCTTCATTAAACTCTATCTAGGTAAATTGACAACTTTAAACTCGTTTGCAAAACTAATTTTTTAAGTTATGATGTTATTTGATTAAATGAACCTCCTCGATTACAGCTTGAACAATATGTCTTAAATTGTAATATAGTTCATAACACTGAAATAACCGACCTGTTTCAACTTAAAAAAAACTACATATATATGTATGTACATAAGTAAATTTTATTATAGTGACACATAACATATGTACATACAAATTTGTAAAATATTGTCTTCGAAGTAATCGATTTCTCTAAAAAAACACGAAAGAGAATGAAATATTGACAAACCCGATTACCTTTAAATAAAATCTTACAAATTGTAATGCTAAAAGAATATTTTCGTGTTCTTTTCATCAAAAAGTAATCGAGTTAAAGTATGTTTTTCAGCTACATACATATGTATGTACCTACATATGGTTTGTGTTAAAAGGTCTCTCTAAAAACATAAAAATTTAAATATTAACAAACTCGATTACCATTAAATAAAATCTTACTAATTATAATGCTAAATGAATATTTTCTCGTTACTTTTTTTTAAGTAATCGAGTTAAAATATGTTTTTCAGCTACATACATATCGTTGATGTAAAAAAGTGAGAGAAAGAATTTATGTGTACATAAAAAAGAAGTTGCACCGTAAAGGCCGTGTCAGATACAACTTTGTCGCTTTGCGTGACGTTCCTAACTTTGATAGAAAAGTGTAAAGCAAAAGGTGTATGACGCAATAAAAACTTTGACAACACTCGCGCATTGCTCGTTTACCAAAAAAGTAGTTGATAGTTTTGCTATTTATTATTTTTTGTTATAAAAATAAAAGTCAATTATGTTACTTTAGAATTTATTATAAATAAATAAATGGCACATACATATTTACCTCTTATTAAAACAGATTCAAACGCACGATATGTTTCGTTTGGCAATATAATAAAAGAAAATTATTCCAGCTGATTGTCAATGCAAGCAAAAAGATGAGAGTTGACGAACTTTTCGCGTCACGCTGCGTTAAACGTGCTTTATTTAGCATGTTTCGTATAAGTATGTACATTTCATCTTAGATGTCAAAGCGAATCTGTAACGCAACGCGAAGCAAAAGTTTTATCTGACATGGCCTTTATTGCTTTTGAAAAAAATTGGACGCTTCACAAAAAAATTACTATTAACAAAATCATTTTAAAGTTTGCATCGATTGAGGTTGACGCGTGTGAAATACTAAAACAAAGTGAAATTTATTCTATTAGATTGTCTAAAAACTGTGTTTATAAAAATGTCAAGTAAGTCTCAATATTATGAAAATAAAAAGAAGGTGAAAGATAAATTAAAACAAATGTTTTCTATGGAAAGTAGTATAGTTTCAACAGAAAAACAATTAACGACAGCAAGTGTTTTAAGTTCTGAAGAAAATAGTTTTGAAAGAAATAGTAACCCCGCCACTTCAAGCTTAAAGATGAAGCTGAAACTATGGGTGCAGGAATATAATCCTACGGTTGCTTCCTGCAAAAAGTTATTTAAAATTTTACGGGAAGAAAACCTTGACGTTCCTTTAAGTGTAAATACGATAGTTAAAGAAAAAACAAAATGTGTAATTAGGACAGTAAATCCAGGCTACTATGTTCATATTGGACTTCTGGTTCAGTTAAATAAGTTAAAACATGTGTTCGATATTAACGTCCAAGAAATAAACATAGATATTGGCATCGATGGCCTTCCTCTTTTTAAGAGTTCAAGTGTTGGTTTGTGGCCAATACTAGGCAAAATAGTTGACATGGAAAAAATTTACGCTTTTTTGATTGGTACATATATAGGGCCACATAAACCTTTATATATAGACTATTACCTTCATGACTTTTTAAATGAATATAAACAAATTAAAGAAGATGGATTTAATATTGGAACAAAAAATTTAAATATTTCTATAAGGGCATTTATATGCGATGCACCAGCGCGTTCATTTGTGTGTGGCGTTAGGGGTCATATGTCTTTTAATGGCTGTACAAAATGCCATCAGGTTGGTAAACGAGTAAATAACGTTAATACATACAGCACAAAAAGGGCTTCCCCCAGAACAGACACTCAATTTTCTAACAGATCAGATCCAAACTTTCATCAGCCTTACTTTTTACATTTGAACTCGATGTTGGAAGATTTGGACTTTAAAATTATATCACAATTTCCGGTAGAGCCAATGCATATGATTGATTTGGGAATAACTAAAAAAATTTTTTAATTAATTATAAATAAGAGAGTTGGTGGCTTAACAAATAACAAAAAATTTGAAATGTCTGGGGTGCTTTTATCTTTTTCACCATATATACCAAAAGAATTCGTACGAAAGCCAAGAAGTTTAGATCAAATATGTCATTGGAAGTCAACAGAATTTCGTCAGTTCGTACTGTATACGGGAATCGTTGCTTTAAAAAACTTTCTTCCAAATCACTTGTGTAATCATGTTTTTCTTTTACATATATGCTACAGAAGCTTATTTTGCGTCAATAAATTTAATCAAAACAGTCGTAAAGTTGATAAGTGGATTAAGGAATTTGTCTGCAAATGTCCTCAATATTATGGCCCATCGACTGTTTCTTTTAATGTTCACAGTTTATTACATTTAGTAGAGTGTACCGAAGAATTTGGCGATTTAAACAGTATTTCCGCGTATAAGTTTGAACATTTTTTAAAAACTATTAAAAGTAAGATACGAATGCCACGACATATAGGACAACAGGTGTTCAATAAATTTTTTAGTGCTAATATTAATATAAAAGAAAAAAATGTTGGACCGAAGCTGAATACTTCTGGTGATATGATTTCATATCAGACTGAAAATTCATACTTCACAAAAAATAGTCCAAACAATTTATGTTTAACAAATTCAAGAACTTTTGTGACAATAACAAGTTTAAAAAGTAATGGTAGTTTTCTTGGAAAGCCATTTTTAAACCCCCAGAATTTTTTGAAACGCCAATTAAATCTTTAGAAATGGGAATTTGCTTCGTAAATTCAGACAATTTTGGTTCAGAAAAGGAATATCATATGACAGATGTTTCCTCTAAAATTATGTGCCTTCCCTTTGATAGTTAACTTGTATTAATTCCATTGTTACATTCAACGGAATAAAATATTTAAAATAATTTCATATTTATATAGATAAAACCAAATCTAAGTGCTCAAAAATTGATGATATAAAACCACACGGCCAGAATTCCCTAACAAAAATTTTAAGTAAGTTCATAAGCATGTACATACAAATGCATAAAAGCAATGTAATAAAATATTTTTCATTTCAGCTTTATTAGAAAAACAACAGGAAAACAACATCAAAATTTTAAGCAGCATTGAAAATTTAAAAGGTTAGTATACTTTGAATACATGTACATATATCCATATAGTTCATATACTCAAATAACGTCAGATGGCAGAAAATTTTTTTTTTTTGTTCAGAAAGATATGTATATACAATATAGGTTTTCAACTTCAAATTCGGAATTTTCAAAGTCAAATTAAGTATTTAACAAATCAAATTCAGCATTTTTCAAACAAAATTCGGAGTTTTAAAAATCAAAATCAGCCTTCTTGAAATCCAATTCATTTCAAAAAGTCTGATTTTGATTTTAAACGCCGAATTTAGTTTAAAAAATGCTTAATTTGATTTGTAAAATACTCAATTTGATGAAGAAAATTGGGAATTGCTTTCTTAAATTGCTGAATTTGATTTGGAAAAGGCCGAATTTGAAGTTAAAAGCCTATATCCTGTATACTCACTCACCTCTTGAGGGAAAAATTTCATTTTGTGTCCTTTGAGTTTTAAATGAATTGAAAACTTTTAATTCGTGTCTTGAAAAACTGGTTTTCTGAGTTATGACGTCGCTAATTAAACGAGCGATAAGTACATGCGTAATTTTTTTTCGTGATCATGAGCTAAAAATCACTTACGCGCATATATCTGGTATTTACCTACTATAACAGCTTGAAATTAAATTATAATTTCAGAAACTATAATAAATCAAAACAATGCGTTATCAAATGCGTTGTCAAAACAAATAGTTACACTGAGTTCAACTTTTAAATCTCACTTCGAAAATCCAAAATTTACAACACTTTTTCCACTTTCATCAGAAAAGGATTTCAATGACTTTGAGAAATTGATCAACGATGACAATAAAAGCGAAATTGTAAGTTTAACTTTGAAATCAAATTTTTGAAATCTCATTTTATATTATATGTACTAACAATATACATACATACATACATATGTAATTATTCGTTTCAAAAAGGTTTCTTCTGTAAAACGAGTTCTGGGAAATAAAACTTTACAAAGAGGAATTTGTAACATTTTTTCAAATCAGTTGCTATTAGAATACAATGTTCGAGGTATCCAAGGCAAAAAACGGTTATTGGATTTCAAAGCAACAATGAATGTTATATTTTGTGAGTATGAAAATTTTAATTTGTCCAATATAATATTATTATTTCTTTTGTTTTTTAGTGGCAAAATCATCAGAAATAACAACGGAGCTAGAATTTTTAGGAGAACTTCGGAAAGCCATCAAGTGTGCAAAAAACAAATATTTTAAAATGAATTGCTTAAAACGAAAGAGAGAAAATCAAAGCTTGTCAGAGAATTCCGAATAGAATATATGTGTATAATATATAACTAAGTCCACTGAATAAGTATTTGCTTTTATAATATTGTTTTTCTTTTTTTATAAACAGTTTGTTAATTCTGAATTGTCTACTTTTTAAGTTTGTAACCAATACAAAATTCTTTTGAAATACATATGAATAAGATTATTTTATTTACATTTGTAACGATGGGTTTTTGAATAAGAGATTAGAGATTAAATTAAATATAATCAGGTATGTGATAAAAATCGATTTTGAAAATTAAGCTATTTTAAAGTCCATTTCTAATAAATTTTGTAATAAAATTCTTTTTAATAAAGAAATATTTTTCCAATATTTGTGGTAAAGTTCTTTTTAACAAAGAAGTGTTATTTAAAAACAGCTTTTAAAATGTCTTCATTTTTGAAATCGATTACCATAACATACCTGAATATCTGTGTTTACTCTTTGAGTTGACAAAAAAGTTAAAAAAGTCCACTCAAATAGTAAATACAGATATTAAGTTTAATTTGATCTCTAATCTCTTATTCAAAAATCCAGTCTAAATGAGCTATATTGAGCCTATTCAAACTAAATGTCATATTGTTTATTTTGTAAAACAATAAAAACTGTCAATTTTATAATTTTAAAACAACAAAATATAGGAAATGTTTATTATTTTGAATTATCTCACTATTAATATTCCTCAATATTATTGTATTTTATCATATGTGTATAAATTATAAGAAAATAACTTAACTATTGTGTATATACATACATATTGTGTATTGTGTATATACATACATATCGTGCTATAACCGCCAAAAAAGCTTAAGCGCCATAAAGGAAATTTTACAGGAAAAGTATTTTTTAGTTATCCTTGGTTTAAATCGAAGTAGAGCCCTTATATTGGCCATATAGGATTGTAGTGGACTGTTATATGTAATGTTAATAGTTTTAATAAATTTCCTATAAAACAACGCATGTTTGTAAGGGTTAAGATATTTTAAGATATTATTGATGCCATGAAAAATCAATTAATTTAATCAAATTATTTTAAAACTAGTAATTATTACCTTTATCAAGCTGTTCTTTAACCGTTTCGTTGAGCTCCTTGCCGTTTTTGACACTAGTTTTGCTCTACTTGCAAAAGAGAATTTTAGCTTAAGCGACACATTGCAGTTACAAAAAAATGTAAACAAATTAAAAATTTTAATGGAAAATGCACTTAAGCTGAAATTTCTTTTGCTGTATTTCCGTAACGCTATATGGCAGGACTTTGAAACTTTAACAGATAGTCCGATTTATCGTAAATAATCGATTTTCGTCCAAAAACGATTTTCGAAAAGCATGTCGCTTGAGCTTTTTTGGCGGTTATGGCTCGATATGTATATCATTTCAAAAATTTCTGAAAATAAAAGTACTTCTTAAAATTATTTGTGTAACTATATTTAATTAAGAAAGTAGTTACCGCCTGCTACATTTGAACTACATACTTCAAAAAAAGCGGAAGTTCTTCTCTTTTGAGTAAAAGAACTAGTTACATTAAAAAAAGTAAAACTAATTTTTTTTTCGACTAAAATAGTACTTCCACTGTTGAGTAAAAGAACTAGTTCAAGTAGTGAGGCTAGGAAGTAGTTACCAGCATTAACGTGGAACTACTTACATTAAAAAAAATAAAAGTAATTTTTTTTTCGACTAAAGAAGTATTTCCATCATGAAAAAGATAACTATTTCCCACAATAAATAAAGAAGTCGATTCTCAAGAATCGATTATAAAAGTCTCATGCCTTGTTAAAATCATTAAGTTGGTAATCCAGTTGGGAAGCGCTTCCACCAAAAATGCTTAATTCCAAACTCGATTACCTTTTTTAAAATTTTTTGCTGGGATTCCACATAAAGCTGAAAGTCCATAACACGCGTTTCGTGCGTTGCGCGTTTTTTGTGTTTCATACTTTAGACGCCTTTCTAAATTCAAGTTACATGCAACGCTTTTTGTGCGCCAATGTTTATGTTTGAGATCAGCTGTAGTGTAAATATTTTTATTAAATAAAAATAATTTTTGCAAAAATGTTAAAAGAATTTGTGGAATTTATTGAGTTTATAAATATAATATTTTGTGCAACAAAACTCCAAAATAAAACGAGACGGTTTTGGGTGCGTCCCTTGTATTTGGAACGGGAAGTGAGTGGTTTTTTAAACTCAGCGAGATCTATTCCAACAGATTGTCGGCTCTTCTTGACTTTAATGTAAATTTAATTGTGTCAGTACAATTTTGAATAAAGTATAAAGATAAATTGATAAAATTAATAAACATGAAACTTATTACATAAAATTAATCGATAAATAAAATGAACATTTTGTTGATGAACGAATTGTGTTAAAAAATTAATTTTAATGTATTTTATTCTTGAAAACATTTGTAAACTCTATTGCGATAGGGTTGTTTTTATTAAAGACTTCGTTTTTGTAAAAAAAATTTAAAAAAATAATCCACCATACGAACATATTTATCGATAACATTGAAAATATAATATAATTTGTCATCCCTGGATATCAAAAACAGCTGTCATTTTTTCATGGCGCATGGGACGCATACAAAAGTAGAAGGTAAACCTACTTTTCGCGTTAAGCGTTTTACGCTTTGTGCTATGTAACTCGTCACATACATTTACACTGATTCTACTTTTTTGACAACCGCTTATAACGCGTTACCGCGTGTTATGGACTTTCAGCTTAAGCCCCGTAAAATGCCAGTGTTTGTTGAGATCGCATTGCTCAGTATGTTGTCCAGTACAGCGTTGAATAATAAGGGCGAGAGGACACATCCTTGCCTAAAACCGTTTAACACGGTAATCCTATTGCTTATGCCAGCCATACACTACACAAGTTCAGTGCTCAAGTCTGGCACTGCGTAAACAAAACTTGTGACACACACTATACAAGTAAATTGTGCAGTTTCTTATTTTAATGCTATAAGCGAAGATAGTGTGTGCAAACACAGCGCTATTTTATTGTTTGATAAATAAATAAAAAGAAATCAAAGAAGAAAAATTCACTTTATTACTTATTTTTCGTAGGCATCGACTTTTATGATTCTATTGCTGTAATCGCAGCTTTTAGTTCGCGATAATGCAAACGATTCATTTTATAATTCAAAATCGTTTTGATATTTACTCAGTTCACTGCGTAAATAGCACAACCACCCCCATACACTACACAAACGCACTGCACAGTGCCATACTTGTGCAGTGAACTTGTGTAGTGTATGGACGGCATTAGTGTTCAATCGTAGCTGATGCGACAACTGGCACCAAGATACATTGCCCTAATTAACTTGATGATTTTGTGCGGCACTCCCTTGCATTCTAGCGCGTTCCAGATAGCCTGATGTTGCAGCTTATCAAATGCTTTTTAAAAACCAATAAAGGTGAGGTAAAGCGGCGAGCGCCATTCGACAGATTGCTCGACTATTATGCGCATGATCGTTGGGGACGAAACCCGGCTTGTTCCCTTCTTAAATGGGGGTCCCAAAATATGAACAAAACCAATATGAGGAGGAATTGTCTTGATGTAAATACCGTGTCATCTTTAATACAATCGAAATATTTAATGAAATCTAACTCTAGTAATTGTTATGATAACGATATTTAAAAACTTATAACAATACAAATAGTAATATCACAATTGAGAAGAGTTGTACTAAAAACTTGGGGAATATAGTTTATGTACAACAAAATTAGAATTATATAAATATGTTCTGCATATAAAATATGTAACTACAATTTAATTTTTTTAGCTACATATAAACGGCCTTATTCATAAAAAAATATATTTAATTTATTAAGATCTTAAGATTTATTTGTTGATGGCTATGCAATGTCTATATGCATTTCATAATTGTATAAAGGTGTAGAATAAAATATATTCATATCGAATATAAACTGTTTGTTCGGTTTTATATAAGTTTCTAAGCCTACTATGCTTATTTATTCTTTGCGATTTTAAAACAATTATTAGTTGGTTTTGAAAGTCTGTTCATAAGATGAGAAGTTTGAAACTTTTCAAAAGTATGGTTGAAGTCTACTGATGATTTGTTAAAGCACTGATGAAAAGCATACAGACATTGGTCAACCCCCGACAAATAAATCTTTATTTTAAATAAAATTGGGAACATATCTCAATTAATAAATTTAATAAATGCTTTATTAAGAGTTTATAAAACGAATTTTCATACAAAATTTGTTTGATAAACCTTTTATTAATCAAATATATTTTTTGTGAATAAGGGCCAAAATATGTGATTACTTTAATATAACTTTAGCAAAAAATACTTTTAAGCATTGTGAATTTTTGTCGTTAATTTTTTTTGTTCTAAGTAAAACAAAACACACATGCTAGGTATACTAACTACTATTACTTTTGTTTTTTATATAAAAAAATCTTGTAACCAAATACATATATTTAAAAAAAGTTTTTGGCCCTATTAAAGGTATTTTTGCCCTTTTAAATCATCAATTTGGCCCAAAGCAAAAAAACTCAAAATACATCACTGATTCAAATCAGAGGGGGAAATTTGCTCCCACCAATGTATTACTCTGTCATTTGTGAACCGATGTTCAAAACTATTTTCAGGTTTGGAGGGGTTTGCCTGTAGTTTGGCCCCAATTTCTTTTTTAATCGGAGGGAGCAATTCGCTCCCCCATGCATGTCATTTGTGAACCGATTTTCAAAATTCTTTTTTTGTTTAAAATGGTTTGCCTGCAGTTTTATTCGAATATCGGAGAGGAAATTTGCTCAACTCATGCATAACTCTGTCATTTGTGAACCGATTTTCAAAATTCTTTTTTTAAATAGTTTCGCTGCAGTTTTGTTCGATATTTTTTATTCGAAAATCGGAGGGGAAATTTGCTCCCCTCATTCATAACTATCATTTGTGAACCGATTTTCCCAATTATTTTTTGTTTGAAAGCGTTCGCCTGCATTTAGTACCACAATTTTTTAATTTTTTTTTTTTGGAAAATCGGAGGGGGAAATTTGCTCCCCACAATGTATAACTATCGCATTTGTCAACTGATTTTTTTTATTTATTTTTTTTTTGCTTAAAAGGTCTTAGTCCCATAAATTTTTTATTACTATTATTATTATTTTTTTTGGAAAATCAGGAGGGGAAATTCGCTCCCCATATGTGTAACTCTGACATTTGTGAACGGATTTTCAAAACTATTTTCTTGTTTGAAAGGGCTCAACTGCAGTTTGGTCCCATTTTTTTAAATCGGAAGGAGAAATTTGCTCCCCCATGCATAACACTGTCATTTGCGAATAGATTTTCAAAATTCTTTTTTGTTTGTAAACCCTTACAAACTGCCTGCAGTATTGTCCCATATTTTTTATTCGAAAATCGGAGGGGAAACTGGAAAGGGTTTGCCTGCAGTTTGGTCCCAATTTTTTTTAAATCGGAAGGAGAAATTATTGCACAAAACTGCAGGCAAACCCTTTCAAACAAAAAAAAAAAGAATTTTGAAAATCGGTTCACAAATGATAGAGTTATACATGAGTGGAGCAAATTTCCCCCTCCGATAAAAAAAAATATTTATGGGACTAAACTGCAGGCAAACCCTTTCAAACAATAAAAGAATTTTTAAAATCGGTTCACAAATGACAGAGCTATACATGGGGGCGGGGGAGCAAATTTTCCCCTCAGATTTTCAAAAAAAGTTATGGAGCTTAAACCGCACACCTTTTCAAACAAAAAAATAATTTTGAAAATCGGTTCACAAATGACAGAGTTATGCGTTGGGGGAGGTTTGGACCCATTTTATCGCCTCTTGGTCCGAAATCCGAAAAACCATTTGGTCTATATTATAGGCCAAATATATATCTGGTTACAAAATTCCATTTAAATCGGTTCAGCAGTTTAAGCGTGATGCCATAATCAAATCTGCAACCAAACAAACAGCTCATTTTTATACAATATATGGATTAAGAATCAATCCTTTAAGGCCAAATATGATTCATATATTACTCAAAAATAAAACATAACATTTTAATAAACATTTAAAAGATATCCTGGTTACTTTATTCTTATTTGGTTTCGCTTTTTAAGATTTTGACTCCAAAGACTTTTTTGTCGTGGCAGCAATGAATAAACTCAAACGAACCACTGTTTTCATAAAAAAGAGCATGCGCAATGCGTCGCTCAATAAGCGTGAAGCGCAGTACAAAAAAATTAAATGCGCATTGCGCAAAGAGCGGCGCTAATAAATCGAATGCGCTTGCACTACGCATACCAATTGCTCCTTTTTTTCGCTCCGCTCTTTACTCTTGTGCGCTTTTTTAATACGCTTGTAAGAAGTGCGCAAAGCGTAATGAGCAAAAGAGTGCGCAAATCCGAACTCTGGTACTCATATTTTAGCATATAGAATTTATATTTCAGCTCAGATCTTATATTATAAATAAACTATGTTTCTTTATTCGGCACGGGACACTGCAATTTCCAGGATGTTATCAATTTCTTGCGTATTTTCGATATTTTCGCGACTTATGTGATTTTCTTATTCTTTACAGTTTAGTTATTTCTTCGGAACAAGTCAAGAATACCAACGCTGTTGAAAATTACAATAAAAAAATCATGAGGTAATATCACATTTTAAACAAAAAATATTTGTAATTTTTTTCAGCGCTCTCTTTTGGTTCCGGATTTACGGGGCTCAAAGCTTTCATTTTGAGCTGGCCATAACTCCTACAATTTTGCACGGATATAAACGATATCTACATTATTTTAAAGTGCTCTAAAATACCTTTCTACTGATTTATATACGTCAACCCATTTTGATATCCGATAACCCATTCTGAAGCAAATATTATTTTAAAGTTTTTAGCCCGACTTTTTACGTAAACACACCGTTATCTCAAAAAATTGCCAATATATAGGTACTTAAACACGTACGTAGTTTTGCAGAGAACATTCCAAGCTTTTATTTGATGTATTATTTGAATATTCGGGGTAATTTGAAACGAAAGAAATGCTCTCGAATTGCAATGTAAATAACTTACAAGTGCGAGCAGTTTTCCCTTCGCATCGCATTACAGAGTTACCCCCTGCCACTTTTGAAATGCGGAAGTTATGCAACTTTAAGTTAGTTTTAAATAGTTTTTTTAAGTAGTCTGCACAGCCGGCATTGGCCGTGTGCAAAGGCATAACAAAGGTATATTTTACGTAAAAAGTGGGGTTAATTTTTTTAATTGCATTCGGTTCACAATGACTTAATGGATTTCAAAAATGTATGTATTAGTAGGAAGGTAATTTAGAGCACTTTATCGTTTATCTGTGCAGAATTGTTAGAGTTATGGCCAATGCAAAATAAAAGTGTTGAGCACCGTAACTCCGGAACCAAAGGAGAGCGCCGAAAAAAAATCACAAAAATTGTTTGCCTAAAAAGGGCTGTTACCTCATGATTATTTTTATTTTCAACAGCGTTGGTATTCTTGACATAAGCCGTTTCGTCAACACATTTTAGCAATTTTTCGCATATTTTCCAACTTTTTGCGTTCTTCAGAACAATGCACTAAAAGCGATAATTGATAGAAATAAGTAATAAAGAAAGAGTATTGTAAAATTTAATTGAGGTTTATAAACAAATGTTTACACGACTCTGTATATAGGCTCAGTTAGCCGACCGTAACGTTGATGTAGTTGCACGTGCTGATCGTTTCTCTCTCATAAGTTTTCAATGTGACATTAACGATCAGAACATCCAACTACATCAACGTTACGGTTGGCTAACTGAGCCTTATATGTCATCATACGGAATTCAACATCATGTAGACGCAAAAATTGTATGCTAACTGATATGTTGACATATCATTTGCTGTTATATGCTGACTTCAAAAAATTTTGTACTTTCACCATACCGTGTAGACGCTTAGCATATTGAATATGCTGACAGGTGCATTTGTTGTTATTTTAAAGCATATGAGTGTTGCATACATTTGCTGATTCAACATACCGTCTAGACTAAGCTTTTCATAAATCGGTTAAAAAACGTTCCCATTCTCAAAATAAAATAACAAAAATTAGTTAAAAGTATCTACTAAATAATTTGTATCTATTTTATTTTTATGCTAGTAACGCTTTCAGCCTATTTATAACATAATTTCTTCTACTGAAAAGTTTTATAACGTAATTTCTAGGCGCGCATGTGTAGCAGATCTACTCAACTGTGTGTTTCTAAGAAAAACACACAACAGTTGCACAACTGTTACGTCTTATGAACGCGACCATTGTCATGCCCAATTCTTTCAGAATATAACGTTACGAACCTTAGCCTAATAATCAATTTGGATTCACAAAGCAAATACGTTCGAAATAATCATATTAATAAACAATTAGCTACTGGCTTAAGCTTTTCACATGTTTACATGTTCATATAAACCGATGGCAACGCTGGGAAAGTGCACTTTATCGTAATATCAGTTCGAGAGTGATTTAATTCTCGTATTCAATTTTCAAGAAAAAGTTGTATATATAAGAATTAAAAATCACATTCAACAGAGCCACCTGACAGGTGGTGATAAGCAAATACACGTGAGCACTGACGATGGAAGTGTAGCGGCTTTCGAAAGTGGCGCTACTCTGTTCTGCTGTATGTGTTGAAAAATTAAGTTGATGTTAATTTTTCCCTTGTTCCTTGGAATATTAACATGCCCAATTCTTTCTGAATATAACGTTACGAACATTAGCCTAATAATCAATTTGCTATGTTGTTTTTGTTTAACCGATTTAAATTCGAATATTTTCGCAAAATTGCAAAAATATGGTTTTACAGTAGGGATGGGCAAGTGAAAAAAATTTATCGATATATATCGATATCGCTATATTTTTAAATATCGATCGGCCCCGATATATATATCAAATACAATATATCGAAATATCGATAGTTTTCAACACTAATAATTCATACGTAGTCCCCAAGTTTTTTTTAATAAAACAAAAAAAGTACCTTTCTTATAAATAATTAAGCTGGAAAGAGTTAATTTCCAAGTTCCTTACTGTTCCACCAATATTTCATGGAACATACATCAACAAAATTACACCCAAAGAATGATAATGTTAAAAATTCCGTAAGCAAACAATTCTGTGGTTTTCTTGAATAACATACTACATACGTCGTTATAAAAAAACCACAGAATTGTCTGAACATTAATTTTTGTTTCAGTTGACGGAAAAAAATATCCACTAATTCATTCACATCCCTGTGTTACACAAAATTTGTGTTGATTTTTCTTTTCAGTTGCGTGCCATCAAACAGAAAGTTGCCTGAAAATTTTTAGAACCTGAGTTTCAGTTTGTTTTTTTTACTCATACTTCTTATGCCTGTCTGAAATTCAGGCAGTACTGCATAGTCTATGTCCATACGAGTCAACTTTTGCTGCGCAACTTTTGAGTTTATGGGAGAGAGAGAGGTGAGAAGATAGGGAAGGGGTACACTGCTTCTTCGTAATATTAAGCAACAACAAATTCTATGTAAAAAAAACAAAAGCTGCGCAGCAAGAATTTCATTATATGGACACGAATGCAACTTCAAAAGAAAATTTAGGAAAGTTGCAGAAGCAAAAGTTGCTTCATATGGACATGGACATACTACACTTAAATTGTAAATCGCGAATATCGCTAATACGACCGCTAACTTCGATAAATATAAATCAGCGTACTCAAATTATATTTATCATTAGGTCGCCCAGCTTGTTAACGAAAAAAAAGTTGCGAATTCATGCTCAGTGAATTAATATAAAATGTTTCATCTTTTTATTTTAAAGTATTTAAAAGATCATACGAACAAATACAAAAACTTCTCCAAAACACAAAGATTTATCCAAAAATTAAAGACTGATCAAAAACAAAAATATAAGACAATTTTGAAACCAGTTCCAAAAAAATTATTTTTAAAAATATAAAAATATTTCCAAAGTGAGCCACATGAACTCCCCTAGTTGATTTCAATAAGAGGAGTTAGAGCCGTTAACAAGAAAAATATTAACATGAAGTTTATACTAAACTCAAAATTAATGAACGGCTCTTTTCACAATGTACGATTAAGAGTTAACATGGACTTTAACGGAAGCTTCGCCATACAAAACTTGCCGTTAAAGTCCACGTTAACTCTTAATAATACATTGTGAAAAGGGGTGTAAGTCTGATTTCAATAACTAAGTTTAACAATATGACATTTAAAACTCATATTTTATAATAGATGAAAATAGAATTGCTTCTAGTTTCAACTGAGATCTGACGAAAAATAAAAATTGTATATTAAACACGATATTTCACTTTTACATATTGAAATCAGGCGAAAACTCAGAGGCTTTTACATAAACTCATTAACGCAAAAACTTCATTGGCACACAAAAACAAAAAAGTTGGCTGTACATATGACTTAATTCGAATTATATTCGATATGAAAAATTAAATTGATTCATATCGAATATAATTTTTTTGTTGTGATTTGTTTCTAAACCTACTACGCTTTTGTAGTTCTCAAATGATTTTTGAAAGTTTGTGAATAAGGTAAAAGGTTTGAAACTTTTCAAAATTCTGGTTGAAGTGTACTGATGATTTGGTAAAGCACCAATAAAATGATAACGATAATGGTAAACTTTCAGATAAAACTTAAGTTCAGGCAAACTGAGAGTTAGTAAACTTTTAAATAAAATTGATATGAATGAACTTTGTGTTAATAGGGATTAGTTCATTACCTGGGGTCCAAAAATCTCAATATATGTATGTACATATGTATGTTAAAAATATTTTAGAAGAAGAAGTTTGAATAATCAATCAAAGGAAAGAAACTTTTAAGGAATTTCCCCAAAAAAAACCCCAATGTATTTTTTAAATAACTCCAATGAAAACTCCAAACCCTAAATTAAAATTTTCATTCTTTTTTGTGATGACAATTCTCCTAATTTGGGGCCAGAGCCCTAAACTGGCAGCCACGTAGAAATGCGCGAACTTTTCCGAGAACTAAAAACATAAATAAATAAACAAAGCATCAAATCAAATAATAACTAAAACAAATTAATTTTTTTAAATATAAGAGCACCTGTTTTAAAAACGCTTAAAAATCCCAAAGTTATCTGCGAAAAAATATTCGATGAAAGCTTTAATTGTGATTACATTCACTCAATGATAATATATTTGTCAAGAGACAAACTTTGTTAACAAAAATTTGTTTTCTGTGAGTCGCTTTAATGAATATGCTTTTGTGAATAATTAATTTAAGCAGCATGCTCGCCCAGAGGCTGTCAACTCATAGACTGGTGCTTCCATGTCCAGGGAAGACACAAATATTCTTATAGCCTTTAAGCCGGTTGTTCTCAGACATTAATGCATATGTTATGATACTTTAAACGATATCTATAAAATATTAAAGAACAAATAAAAATTTTATTTTTTAAATCTCTTCAGAATCAAAATAAAAAAAATTGTAGAAGGGTGATACAAGCACATCATGTTTATGATGTGAGAATTTTAAACTTGATTGTGATGCGCTGGGATTTGTTGCATATTGTTTACACTTTTTGAAATTTTTATTAAAGGCACTTTTTGTTGTTATGGAAATTTCTATATGAGTTTCATTGTGGCACATACTGCTTCCACTACTTCATCATACATAACGCACTAATACCATCACAACAAGTGTGTTTTGAATATTTATGGTTAGAGATGATTTTTTATTGTTAAAACACTTTTTGTATTCCTTTTTATCATATTTTTTTCTATTGTTAATACTGTATCCATTTCGTGAGGAAACACTCTGTACTATATTTTTTAATCCTTCCCTGTAGGAAATCTCGTTGGTAAAATTGTACCCCATGCAATGCTCTATGCTACAGACATTTAGCGTGTGCTTATCATTGAGGTTCCACCAGTGACCTTAGAACTATTGACTAGATAGTTGTTATGGGACCACATTGAGAAATTGGCACCATCGATTCACTAGTGCACTTTTAATGAATCTAGTAAACACCTATAAAACTTTTTACTAGTTAAGGCACATTTTCAGTTACACTGCAACCTACCGTCGGTCATAGTGACCTCTTACTTTATGTTGATAATCTCAATATTAAAAAAATAAATTTTGTACATGAAAACGCCACAATCAATATTTTTATATCTTTTATTTATAATGTAATTGAAAATAATAAGTTTAACATGAATTTTGTTCTCCTTGAACATCTTTTAGTTTTTGATATATGAGAACTGTTAGAAACCAAAGGGACTTAGAAGTAATAAAATAAACAAATATAGTGCTAACTTAAAAATTTTAAACTATTTTTTTAACTTCAAGCTATAAACTTTAATATTGAATACTATTTTGAATGATAAAATTAAAATTTAGACCAAATTGCAACCTGCCAATTATCACAATTTTCACTGCAGTCTGAGCATATTTTTTGGGAATAGGCCACACAAATCGGATTTTTGCACTCAAAGCACTTACGAAATCTTTTGCGTTTTTTCCTTGGATCACAGGATTAACAAGTTTTACGTTTTTCGAAACTCTCTGGCCTGTGTTTAATGATGTAGTGGGTATCTCATCCAATTTCAATACACCGCAAAAACTACTCAGTTACCTAACGTCGGTCACAGTGACCGCAAGCAAAAAGATTTTACCTCTAATTTTTAAATACAAACACGTGTTTGCTGCAAAACCGCACCCAGCATACTGATAAAAAATACAAAGAAGGACATAAATGGACAAGTGCATAAATTGCGTAGTAACAGAAATAATTGAGAAAAACAAAACGCTGGAGTCACTGTGACTGACGCACAGTGGGTTGAAACATAGGTAAACTGAGGATTAATTCAGGGAAGCCAATTATTGTTGACATAGTGAAAAAATAAGGTTTTTGAAAAAAAAACTGATAGAATAATCACCATAATCATCATTATCATTATAATGATGATTATCATCATGATCATAATCATTATTATCATGATCAGAATCCTTATCATCATTGTCGCCTTCTTCGAGAAAAATTAATAATTCCAAAGCCACCTGCGGTATTTTGTGTGTATTTTTTTATATTAGTTTTACTCATGCTGGAAATATATTGATCTGAAGTAAGCAGAAATCTATCAAATACAAATCAAATACACGTGAGCACTGACGATGGAGGTATAGCGGCTTCCGAAAGTGGCGCTACTCTGTTCTGCTGTGTACGTTGAAAAATTAAGTTGATGTTAATTTTTCCCTTGTTCCTTGGAATATTAATCATACCCAATTCTTTCTGAATATAACGTTACAAACCTTAGCCGAATAATCAATTCAGATTCACAAAGCAGATACGTTCGAAATAATCATAATAATAAACAATTAGCTACTGGCTTGAGCTTTTCACATGTTTACATGTTCATATATACTTAAGTATAAAATCAAAACAAAAAAGTTTGTCTTGAGTAGAACAAAAATCAGAAAAATGGGAATGAAGAAAAATAAACCGATGGCAACGCTGGGAAAGTGCACTTTAATATCAGCTTGAGAATGATTTAATTCTCGTATTCAATTTTCACGAAAAAGTTGTATATATAAGAATTAAAATCAAATTCAACAGAGCCACCTGACAAGTGGTGATAGCAAATACACGTGAGCACGGACGATGGAAGTGTAGCGGCTTCCGAAAGTGGCGCTACTCTGTTCTGCTGTGTACGTTGAAAAATTAAGTTGATGTTAATTTTTCCCTTGTTCCTTGGAATATTAATCATACCCAATTCTTTCTGAATATAACGTTACGAACTTTAGCCTAATAATCAATTCAGATTCACAAAGCAAATACGTTCGAAATAATCATATTAATAAACAATTAGATACTGGCTTGAGCTTTTCACATGTTTACATGTTCATATATACTTAAGTATAAAATCAAACCAACAAAGTTTGTCTTGAGTAGAACAAAAATCAGAAAAATGGGAATGAAGAAAAAAAAACATGGGCAACGCTGGGAAAGTGCACTTTAATATCAGCTTGAGAGTAATTTAATTCTCGTATTCAATTTTCACGAAAAAGTTGTATATTAGAATTAAAATCAAATTCAACAGAGCCACCTGACAAGTGGTGATAGCAAATACACGTGAGCACTTGCGATGGAAGTGTAGCGGCTTCCGAAAGTGGCGCTACTCTGTTCTGCTGTGTACGTTGAAAAATTAAGTTGATGTCAATTTTTCCCTTGTTCCTTGGAATATTAATCATACCCAATTCTTTTTGAATATAACGTTACGTACCTTAGCCTAATAATCAATTCAGATTCACAAAGCAAATACGTTCGAAATAATCATATTAATAAACAATTAGCTACTGGCTTGAACTTTTCACATGTTTACATGTTCATATATACTTAAGTATAAAATCAAACCAAAAAAGTTTGTCTTGAGTAGAACAAAAAACCAGAAAAATGGGAATGAAGAAAAATAAACCGATGGCAACGCTGGGAAAGTGCACTTTAATATCAGCTTGAGAGTGATTTAATTCTCGTATTCAATTTTCACGAAAAAGTTGTATATATAAGAATTAAAATCACATTCAACAGAGCCACCTGACAAGTGGTGATAGCAAATACACGTGAGCACTGACGATGGAAGTGTAGCGGCTTCCGAAAGTGGCGCTACTCTGTTCTGGTGTGTACGTTGAAAAATTAAGTTGATGCTAATTTTTCCCTTGTTCCTTGGAATATTAATCATACCCAATTCTTTCTGAATATAACGTTACAATAATTAATTCAGATTCACAAGCAGAAATCTATTAAATATGTCTTCATTAGTTTTTTCCCGGCTGCATTTACGCGCAAAGTATTCCCTATAGTTTTTTTGTTTCTAGCCTCTTGCGCTTCCTCTGATAGCTCACCTATTGGCAAAAGGGCATTGGATATTATTTCCGGTCCGTGTATAAAAAATGTATGAAGGGTAGGTGACATTTTGTACCATGGATATATTTTAACAAAATGTTTTGCAGTATTGTGTGCAAAGTCACTAAACTTTTCACTATTGACCTCGTGGCCACATGACACGACTATAAGTATTATATGCATTCTGTTTATTAAATCTAGATCAATTTTTGAGGAAACTTCTGCATTCTTAAAAAACCTTCTCGCGGTATTGCCATAATTTGTATTGCCTAAGCCTGGTTTTGGTTGGTCAATGATTAATCCAGTTTTTTCTTTGAAATCTTTTTGAATTCTTGTTTTTGTGTCTTTAACAACTTGTTTGTCATGATCTGACCTAGCTTGCCACTTTTTAAGTGGTAATTTATATGCCACATGAAGAAGACACTCAAAAAACCTAATCCAGCCATGGAGAATAGATAAACCGAACATAAATGTATCCTTGTTCACACTTCTGGCAATCATTTCATTAATACAGTTGAAATCTTTGCTCGTAGCACCACAAACGTAACATTTTTGTGTGGATGTTGTTTCGGTTATAGCATTACACACTTTACCATCAATCATCACTAACATAAGTTTTTGATTTATTTTTATTGATTTATCACCTACTAAAACCACGGAATCCTTCAGTTTTGATTTCATTTTCTACTCGTTCTTTTTGAAGTTGTGAAGTACTTACGGTTTCTTTCAAAAATTAAATTTTTATGGGTCTACAAAATCTAGTAGTAGAAGGTCGGGGATTTTGCTAAATTTATTTATAATAACGTAAGTTATTGCCGAAGTTGTGCGTTAGCTTATTTTTTTAGATATTTTTTTTTAGCATTTAATATACATGTTAGTATTTAGGCTTTAGTTTTGTTCGAACATTACGTGTTTTCGTGATCATTTCGAGCTCGTGAATTAATTTTAAATTTAATAAAAGCACGAACGTATGCAAAAATTAGAATTCGGAGTAAATAAAACAGAAATTATTTTTTGTAAGTGAGCGTGAGTCAAAATTAGCTCACGCAACCAACTCTGATAGAAACCAAACTCATTTCTAACAATAACTTTAATACCGAAAATAAAGACAAAAGAGAGTTAAAAACAAACAAGTTGATTTGTTGTTGGCTTTTTCAGATTAAGTATTTAGCAACTGAAGTTCTTTCACAAAAATTTTAATAAGTAAAAAAACGCGGTGCCTCTGCAAAAGTTTGGTGTGGAATATATAAGATAAAATACTATATTAAAATATCACTTAATAAAATTTGCTGGATCGCAACAAGAAATTTGTTGAAACTCTGTGTATATATCGAAAATACCCCAAATATGGAGCACTTTTAAAAAAATATATTAAAAATATTTGCAAAACATTTATCTAAAAAACATTAATGCAATTATGTAGCCAAATACCTGAAGTTGATGGTTAATAAGAATTATCAGCACCCAAAATAACTCAATTTTCAGTTTTAGGCACGGCACGAACATTTTTGAAAAATTATTTGACTTTGACAGCTCACAGTCGATAGAGTAATTTACTCAAAACAAAAGGTTTTGGCAAATACTAATGTAGAATTTAATTACCTCTCACCGAGTACAACACACGAATGTGTAGGATAAAGTTCAGATTTTGAATTAATCCTCACTTTTGGTACATTTCAACCCTCTGTGCGACGTCAGGTGATTAAGGGTTAATAAAAATTTTTATTTTTGCGTGCAAGAATGTATTTTCAACACAAAAAAATTAGAGCATAAAAAATCGTTTTGTTGTTCTCAAAAACTTGTCTTATCTTTAAAGACAAAAACCAACCCTGCAGTAAATGCGAATAGTGAAATTGTAGTGATTTACTAATGACATTGTCAGTAGTACTACTGACCAGGTGTACCCCAGACAATGAAATCATCTCTTGACATACCGGGTGGCCCAGAATTAACGAAGGGGTTTGAAAAGTCTATAAATCCATAATCTTAGCATGTTTTTCATTTATTTTTTCAGACTTTTGTAAAGGAGACACGGGAAATTGAAACTGGAAAGATTTACTATTGAACAACGATCATAGAGAAAGAGACACAATGACGTTCTTACGGAGCGTTTTCAGCGAACGCATTATTTCAAGAAGCAGTGATTTTATCAGCTGCACTAAACCGCTCTCGAAACGTTTTCTTTGGGTTATTTTAAAGATCGTGCATACGTCATAAGCCACATACCATGACCCAACCAAAAATAATAATAGTCGAGGAAAAATTCGAACGATGGCTTCGAAAATCGTGAAAAGTCATGGAAAACCACGAAAATGTCCGGTAACAGCGCCATTGTTTCCCTCGATGTATGTTCGTTGGTCAGTAGTAAACCTTCCCAGTTTTAATTTCCCAAATCTTCTTTACAACAATCTGAAAAAATAAATCAAAGAAATAAAAAAATAATGGAGATAAAGACTATTCAAACCCCTTCATTAATTTTGGGCCACCCTGTATAACATTTGCTTGTCATTGAAAATCCACCAGTAGACTGTAGCACCATTGACTAAGTGGTTCTTTTGGGACCACATGTAGACATTGGCACCAACGATTCACTAGTAAATTTTAGGGGCTGTAGTCTACAATATTGATATTTCCGGGCTCGATGTCGATAATGAAATTATAGTGATTTACTAGTGACATTCGGGCATGTTCTGTATTTCATGTAGAATTAAAATGTGCGGAATTATCAAAGCATTGTTGTTGTAAATTATTATTAATAACAACAATGCTTTGATAATTCCACACATTTCAATTCCACATGAAATACAGAACATACCCGATTGTCAATGCTACTACTGTCAATACTATAATGACATATAACATAGGCTTGTCATTGAAAATCTACCAATAGACTTTAGCACTATTGACGAGGTAGTTCTTTTACGACCATATGTAGATATTTGAACCAAAGAGTCACTAGTACAATTTAGTGACCCTTGTCTACAATTTTATACGGGTTAGGGCAATACACTTAAACACATATACATATATATTTTTTAGTACTATTTTATATTAAAAATGAAATAAATTATTTAGACCGAAATATATTTGAAAATTATCGACCCTATTCTGCAATTCGAATCCGAGTAAATTTCTCTTTTCCAAAAAGAAATAATGCCCCCTTTAATTTACTTTAAATTATATGTTAACGGCCCTTTTCACAATGTACGATTAAGAGTTAACGTGGACTTTAACGGGAAGATCGGCATACAAAACTTGCCGTTAAAGTCGACGTTAGCTTTTAACCATACATTGTGAAAAGGGCCGTAAATTAACTTCAGACATGATAATTGAAGCTCTAAAAAGTACGAAACTGCAAAAATTTGGCTATTAGTGGATTTAATTTCTCTAAATCGATCGTTTTGAAATCGACTCGATTTACAGAACAGGCAGGTACATATCGTCACAGAAAATGCAAAAAACCCTATCTAACATTTTAAAAGTTTAACAGGAGAAGCATAAAACTTGTTTACACGAAAAAATATATGGACAGTTAGTGCAAAATTTTACAATAAATACATCAATTTATGGGTCCTTGTTTACTTGTATTGTAAGATTTTGCACTAATTGTCAATATAGTTTTCATTTAAACAAGTTATATGCCTCTTCTGTAAAACTTTTAAAATGTTAGATAGGGCTTTTTGCATTTTCTGTGATTATATCTTAAAACATATCAATTGAAATTAAAAAATTTTCATTCGAAATTAAAAAATTTCAATTTTGTTTAAAAAAATATCAATTCAGTTTAAAAAAATATGAATTGAAATTAAAAAAATATCAATTGAAATTCAAAAATCCGGTCGGCTTGCAACTCTGCCATTGACTGCACAGCATAATAAAAAGAGAAAGCAAACTATTGGCGCTTTCGTTGACAATGTCACCAGAAATACACTAGAACTATTGTCTCTAACTATCCATACTCGCGCATAAAAGGAAAGTTGTCGACATTTTAACTAGTACAATTGTCGGTAGAGAAAAGAGTGTTGACATAGAGACATATGGTTCTAGCCTGACTAGAGGGAAGTGCTGACGATTCGTTGACAATGTCAGCAAAAAGTCACCAAACTTGTCGAGAAAAGTGGTGATTGGGAGGGACTTGGCCCCAGACTTCCTTCAGGGTTTATACTCACACATACTATGGCGATTTAAAAGGATGTATTACAGTTTTGATTGAAGCATCCCTGAAGAAAACCAGGATCAAGTGTCTCCAAGTCACCATTTTTGTCGACAAGTTTGGTGACTTTTTGTTAACATTATCAACGAATCGTCTACACTTTTTTCCCCCTTTAATGAGAAGAGAAGTTCTAGACAGCTGCAGAACGGTTTTTGGTTGTCTGATTTTGTTCCCTGCAGCTAAATTTACAACTAGTTACGTTTTGGGACAGTTATATTACTAGTTGTAACGTTACTAGTCAACACAGGACTGTCATCTTACTAGTTGTAATGAGGCTAGTAATGATAACAGTCAAACAACAACGTTTTGGAACAGTCATACAACTAGTTGTAATGAAACTAGTAATTTAAATTATTTTTTATAAATTAATATATTTTCAGCTGTAAATACATAAAACAAAATTTTAGCTCCAAATATAATAAGTAGAAAGTGGCTCAGTGAATAGAGTACATGCCTTGAAATATGAGGACTGTGTGTTCATACCCCGGTTTAGCCAAACGTTTTTAATATTTAAAAAAACTATAAATAAAGAAACTAGTAAGCGCACTATTCTATAATAATTTGTATATTCAACTAGCATATAACTATGTACAAATGAACTAGTTGGGCTCCTATGACAACCTAATGTTAAAATCGATAGTTCGATATATGGAAAAAGGACAGTTAGGCAAATAGTCTGAATAAAAAAGCAACTAGTATATTTCTAACCACATACTAGTCATTTTGTCTGCAGGGTTGTGTTAACAAAAAATGCGGCTGCACGCAAAACTAAAAATTTTCATAAAAAGTCTTATTTAACTGCCTTACCTAGAAAAAAGTTTCATATGTGTTGACTGGAATCATTAAAATGCACTAGTGAATCTCTGGTACCAGTGTCTCAATGTGGTCCCATAAGAACCACCTCAATGACAAGCACATGCTAAATGTGTACAGAACATTAGTGAATCAGTACAGATTTATTATCAACATTTCCTTCAGGGATGTTCTTGGCTGTTTGTAATAGAAGGTGTGAGTTACATTCATACAGTTTGTATTATAAGACAACTATAAAATTCTAAAATTACCCAACGAATGTTTTCAAAGGCAGGCATATTTTACATATTAAAGCTTTGTATTGACTTCTCCCTAAATTTGAGGTTTAAAACTTTGCGTACATACATATACATATGTACATATTTACGGCCTATATTCAAAATGCTCTATATTCGATTTTGAGAAAAATCACTTTTTGCTGGCAAAGTATTGCGTAAAATAAGCCGCATCTATGGTATAAATTTAAGAGTAAAAATATTTATTTTTGCGATTTTATCGTCATTTTTTATTTCTCTATCTTATGCAGTTAACTTTCTACGAAGGCAAAATCCTCTATCTAATAAAATATTATTTAAATAAACTCAATTTAAATTAAAATTATCTGATTTTTTTTATAACCTCGAATGATGAACACTTGCTCAAACTGTAAGGAATGTCAAGACCTCGGAAAGTACGAAAATTCGCAAAAACTTGTTTACATGTATATGAAAGATTACAATGTTACGATTGATTAAATGTGCCAAACAATTTAAGAATACTATAAACTTCGGAAAAATTACGCCTATCGCGAAAATAACGAATATTCGCGAAAAATTTGCAAAGCTTTAAACAAGCCATAATTTTGATTAAAAATTTCTAAACCTGTAAGGAATGGCAAAAATTCGACAAAAATAGCGCAAATGGCGAAAATTCGCAAAAGCTTGTTAACAGCGCGCTGTTAACAAGTTGTTTTCATGCTGCAGCGGCATGAAAACACAGTCTAATATGGTTTAAAAATCGTTTAAACTACAAAGAGCCTAGCAACTTCCAAAAAGTCGCTTCTATTCCAAATATCGCAAAAATGCATCTGTTTTTTAATTATTCTTAACATTCTGAGTATGAGTTCGCTAATATATTTAAAATTGGCTGAGTACTTGTGGCAATTCTATTAACGTTTTGAGTATTTTCAAATAACAAAACCCTCTTTCTTTTCAGAAAATTGCGCATAATGCAAAATTTTAAAAATAAATTATACAAAATATAGACTCTTGGATTTTAAAATATGTTGTAGAGCAAATATTTTAAATGAACGAAGTACCTAAACAGTTTTTATGCTCTCCTGAAAAGTTGTGACTTTTAATATAGAGGCTTTTGATGGCAAAGTATTGCGTAAAATAAGGCGCATCTATGGTATAAATTTAAAATTTTTTTTGCAATTTTATTGCCATTTTTTATTTCTGTATCTTGCGCAGTTAACTTTTTACGAAGGCAAAAACCTCTTGACTGAATTTACATTATGAAATTTTTTCATGAAATTTTTTTCAATTCTGTTGTAAAGTTTCTGCGTATTACACCGTCTGTTTAAACGTTGAAATTTTCAAGCAATCATCTTGAAATTTTTTGATAGTTCTCTTTTGAAATAAAGTTTGAGCGTTCGTTATAAAAACAAATGCACGTATATCTTTAATTAAATGTTGAAAAAATTTACAGCTATTAAAATATATACAAAACACTATTTAAAAAAATAAAACTTAAACAATTTTAAAATATAACCGTCAACGAAAGAAATGAAGACGAAGCAAGTGTCAAAAAATCCCTTGAAAATTTAAGTCATGCCATTTTTCCTACCCCGTTTGCTTCTCTACACCTCTTGCCAATAAAACAAAATTTCATGCAACTAACTTCATGAAAAATTTCATAATGTAAATTCAGTCTATCTCATAAAATATTATTTAAATAAATTCAATTTAAATTGAAATCATTTGACTTTTTTTGATAGTCTCGTGTTATTAAAACTTGCTCAAACTGTAAGATATGTCAAGATCTCGGGAAAATTCGAAAAACTTGCTTATATATGAAAGATTAAAATGTTACGATTGATTAAATGCGCCAAAATTTAAGAAAGCTATAAACTGTGAAAAATTACGCCTATCGCGAAAATGCGCGAAAAATTGCAAAACGTTAAACAAGCCATAATTTTGATCAGAAATCTCTAAAACTGTACGGAATGGCAAAAATTATAAAAAAAAAATTGCGAAATGATAAATTGCGGCATGACAACAAAGTCTAATATGGTTTAAAAATCGTGTAAAATGTAAAGAGCCTAACAAATTGCAAAAAGTCACTCCTATCACGAACATTATAAAAATTCGCTAGAAGTTGTAACATCGAAAACAGTCCCTAACATGCCAAGGTCGCATGTTCACGAAAAATTGCTACCTATATTGAAGAAATCACTAATATTGAAAAGAATAACACATTTAAGAAAACATTAGGGGAAATCACTCTTCGTAGGAAACTGCTATTGCAGACTTTGCAGCTCTTGCAAGTCTAGGATATATGCTACAATATGCAACACAACAAGAACAAAATATAAGAAACTAACATTTCCTACACAATAGCAGATATGCAATACTAAAAACTGTAGGAAACTTGTCTAGCATATATGCAATAACAAAATTACTCAGAAAGACTAATAGAAAAATACAAACTAATAGTAGGCCTGTTTGCTTACTTTTTCAACACTACAAATAATAAATTAAAAAATAAGTAAGAGTAGTTCTTTCTTTATGGTACATTTGAAAAATACATAGTTATACATAATATATGTATTTCCTACATTTTTGAAGAAGACACTCATTTTTGTAGCAGAAAATTATAGTTTATATCCTAGAGGTGCAAATATGCTACCGAGAGTGATTTCCGCTATTGCTAACATCGCGGAAATCGCAACGTATAGTAAACGTTTTTGTTCTTTAATTTAGAGGTCGCAATAAAACTTAATCAGATTATTTGTTAAAAATTTACTTAATTCGTTTTTTCACTATTTTTTTGACTATACAAAATCCTCTATCTTATACCGTATTGAGTATTTTCGAATAACAAAACCCTCTATCTCTTCATAAAACTGCCAATAATGCAAAATAAATTACACACAATATTGAGTCCTGCATTTTAAAATATATTATAGAACAAAGATTTTAAAATAACCTATCAATGAACGAAATAAACAGTTTTTATTCGTTGTAATCTTTGAAATTTTAGCAAGTTTTTGCAAATTTTCATAATTTTCGCGTTTTTTCCCGAGTGTTTAACTTTCCTTACAATTTTGGGGTTAGTTTCCAATATTGCAATTTTTAGCGAATTTTCGGGATATGCTTCTTTTTGGCATTTTTAGAGTTCGAGTCACTTTTATCTATTTCAAGCCTTGACATAGATTTTTGCATTTATGTATTTAAATAAATGCAAAATCAAAAATAGTTATTTTTGATTTTGCAAATATGTAGTCATAATATTGCGAAGTTTTTCGACTAACTCTTCCACAAGCTGTTATAGCTGGTTCCCGTTCTATACCTTATATTTTTTACAAATTCATCTAACAAATAGAATAGTTCCATACAATACAACTATTTGAAAAACATATAAAACTCAATCGTATAATTATAACGCAGATTTGTACGAAAATTGCCAACAACATAAATACAATACTGTATAATTAGACGATTACACAACACATACGACGTTAATACGAGCTTGTGAATTGAACAGGATAGAAGTGAGAATCGGGCGGACAAAGTGGTAGCCCGATATATTAATTATCACATAACTCCGACATTTCTTGACAGATTCTCAAAATATTTTATTTGGAAGGACATGAAAGGTTTGGTGCTATGAAAAATTGCAGGCGGAGACCCCAATTGTAGACAACCACACCATTTGATCTAACAAAAAATCGCGTTGGTTTTGTAATCTGGTACATAAGATATTTGCATTGAAGTCGGGATTTTTACATATGTAATTATATTTATTACAGACTGACTTAACTACAACTGACAGGTTTTTATTGTACAAAGTCTTTAAGTAGGAATGAAAACAGATTCAAAAGTTACAGTTTTTTCTTTATGATGACCCGCTCATTTCTATGAAAAACCTGTAGCAATAACTATGATAAAGAATTAATATCGGATATAATATACTAAGCTCTAAAAAATAGAGAACTACAAAAAAGTCTGAAAATTTTTTGCTTTTAATGGATTTAATTTTTCTAAAACGATTAGTTTTAAATCTGCTCGATTTACAGAACAGGCATATACCTGCCAACTTTTTTAAATCTGCTCGATTTACAGAACAGGCATATACCTGACAACTTTTTTAAATAAAAGTAAAAAAAAATAAAAATTCAGTGCTTTTTTTTCAAGAATTACGCGTTTTTTCACTTGTTTCATTGCTTTTTGAAATCTAAAAGTTGACAACGCTGGTCATGAGATAGAATCTATTTTATTTTGAGAACGTTTTTTCTCATCCTCTCAGTTTTAGCCACTATTCTCTCAATAGTGTTGCTGTGTTTTAATAAAATGTCATACATTTTTCATACGAAATATAAGAACAAAAGAAAATAAACAATAATATGAGAGCATTTTAAATCTACTGTAGTCGATTTAGTTTTGGACCTGTTTGTTTGGCAGCGTTTTTGCCTGAAGTTGCAGACTTAGTTCTGTTTCATCATACAAACACACAAGAAAGAGAAAATGAGAGAAAATTCAAATCAAGTTAAAGAAGAATATAAAAAAACATGGAAAACAGAAATCGTGATCAGCGTTGTCAACTTTGAGATTTCAAAAAGTACTGAAACAAGTAAAAAAACGCGTAATTCTTGGAAAAAATCACTAAATTTAAATTTTTTAGTTTTATTTATAAAAAATTTTTATATTCTTGCCTATTCTGTAAATCGAGTAGATTTAAAATGAATTAATAAAAAAAAATTAAGTCCACTAAGGCTGAGGCCACACGGGCGTTTTTAAAACGCCCGTTTCTGCTTCTTATATTAAATTTGAGAGTACCAAATTTTTCAAAACTTCAAATTTAATATAAAATGCAAAAACGCCGCGTTTTAAAAACGCCCGTGTGGCCTCAGCCTAAAACAAAAATTTTCCAGACTTTTTGTAGTTTTCTATTTTTAGCACCCGACCAAAAAAAAAGGGGTTTTATAAGTTTTTAGTGTGGGTCTGTGTATCTGTGTGTCTGTACGATTCCACGTACAGACCAAACGGCTGACCGATTTTGATTTTTCTGTTTGAAAGGTGACTTGTTTGAGGAACATCGGTCCAGCGTTTAGAAGATATCACATCTTTTCTATATGTATCCTGTTGAATCTGTGTCTTTGACACCGTAGCACCCAAACGGCTAGATCGATTTTTAATTTAGTAAATTTTGTTTGAAGGGTGACTTGATCCAAAATCCTCTAACATATGTTTAAAGAAAATTGGTCCAGCAGTTTTGAAGTTATTATCCATTTTCTTTGGGGGTTTCTAAAATTTGTAATTTAATGTTATTTAGAGCTTAATATATCATATCCGATATTAATAGATTATATATGATCATCAAACTTATTGCTACATGTTTTTCATAGAAATTATCGGGTTATCATAAAGAAAAAACTGTAACTTTTGAATCTATTTGCATCCTTAATTAAAGACTTTGTACAATAAAGACCTTTCAATTGTACTCTGTAAAAAATAAAGAAAATTACAAATACCTTTTCTAGGATATTTTGCCATTTTAGAGAATCTTGTAGCGGGAAACTGTGTCCTTTTTAATCACTACTTATTAAGAAGAGACTGAAACCTTTCGAATGACACCAAATTTATTAATATCCGATGACGTGCTCTAAAGTTATTCAATATTGAATATGACGAACATTTCTCAAAAAATGGCAGAGATGCCCAAGTTTAGGCGGCTATAAAAAGAAACCATAAAAAGCATCGGAATAGTTCTTACGCCACGTGATGCGCACGTAAGAGTAGAATAAACATATGTAGATTAGGGTCATGATTATTTTTGGCGACATCCTGCAGTTCCAAAATCGTGTTTTAGATGGAAAATAAGTAAAAACAGCGGGCTCACATTTTCGCGATTGTGCAAAACGTTCACGCACCAAATGCATTTAAGTTTTGTATACACAATTTTTTTCTGTTATTAAAAAAAGTGATATTTTAATCGAAATAACTCTATTTTTGTTTTTTTCTATATAATTGTACTTACAAAATCGTTACCCGCCATGTTGAGTAAAAAAATAACTTTAAAATATGTCTTCTTTAATAAAAAAACGTATATACAAAACTTCAATGCGTTTGGTGCGTGAACTTTTTTCATGATCGCGAAAAAGTGAGATCGCAGTTCTTATTACTTTTCCATGCCTTGCCCGATTTTGGAACTGGAGCTTGCATATTTCTAAAAAATGCAAAAAGTCATCACCCTAATGTATATGTATGTCAAATTTCGTAGAAAAGTGATAGTTTTTGAAATCTGAAGTGCCAAGCAAACGAAATAAAATATGAAGCACCACTAATTGCTCGGTTCCACTTTTTTAATTTTTCTGCATGATTGCAAAACCATGTTCAAGGAATAGTTGCATTAACAAAGAATTTTACACTTGAAAAACAATTTTACATAAAGAAACTCATTTTTGAATTTTGGGTTTAGTGCCACCGTCACAAAATAAAAGCACCAAAAATTAGATTAAAAAAGCACCGAGCACTAACTCCAAAATTTTTCGCGTCGAAGAGTTGAAAAAGCACTAAAAACGGTGCGAAAAGCATTGAGTTGACGCTGATCGTGATGACGTTGATCGCGATGTTTTTTCTACCTCTCTTCCTTCTCTACCCCGCTCGACCCTCAAAAAAAAAATTTTTCGTAAATAAGAGCAGCCACAACTAAAAATTTAAAATAAATCAAGTTCGAATTGAAAATATGAAGTTTCAAACAACTGAGATAAGTGTTTTGGCGTCATTTTTTCCCTTTTCTGCAACAGCTTTTACACATTTGCAAAAGTGCACTTTTTTAAGTGATTTTTTAGTGAGCAGACTCTTATTAAGTGCGAATAAATTTGTAAAATATATTGTTTTACAATTAAGTTATGTATGAGTTTAGTCGAACTGTATGGTTTATATCCAAAGAAATTTTTTTTTTTGGCTGGAGTTCGGTTGTAATTTAATTTTTCAAATAAATTATGTTTTTATTTATAGATAAATGTGAAGCAAATAGACATAGAAAACTTTTGACTGCACGGGCGGTTGAACTTAGACCACTCGACCAAAGTCGGTATTTTTTTGAAAATATAAATTAAGAAAAATGTGAGTTTTTTAAAAAAATTATTTGAAATGACTTGTTTTATTTCAGAAAAATATTAAAATATATATTTTGTCGCTTTTTTCTTAATTTAAGATTAATATATTCAAGTAAATGTGTTTTAGCCCGATGTTTACTCTTTGACAACTTTTCCAATAGGCTTTTTACATCTAATCACATCTTTCATCAATTCGCCAAGATGTTATCATCTTCCCATTACACAGCGTCTTCACGAGACATTAACTTTGAGATAACATGAGAGAAAACGTCGGCAGAATACTAAAAACAAAATGTCGAATTTTCTCTTAATCTCATACTAGGGGAAGACGTAATTTTACTTTTCCGATAAGATTTCATTATATGCAAATGCTCATCGAGTTAACATGTACTACTTTTGCATAATTAGTTATTTTATTTTTAATTTTTCACACAAATTTAAATTTATAAATCAATTACACACATTTATTCACTTATTTAAAACAGAAATTTTATCAAAAACATCGCTTTTCATTTATTTTAATAAACACTCACACATGCACACTATTTTATTTTCATGTACAAGTGTTTTTTGACAGTTCATCTCATAAGATTGTTGTTATAAGAATTCTTATAACAACGCTCTCATAAAAATTCTTATAGCATAATTCTCTCTGCGATTGAATTTGACAATCTCATCTTACATATTATGTTACGTGTAGACCTTAAGTTAGAATTGTACAGGACTAAATGTGTACATCTTTCTTCATCTTTCAAAGATGTTCCTATCTCATTTTGTTTCATATTACATCTTTCGATAATTTTAGTGTCATCACTAGCAAAATGACATTAGATTGGAACAAAATGAAAAACATGTGTGCGAGCCAGTGATGGAAAAGTTGATACGATCGTACTTTTTTATAGTATTTGATATTAAAAGTGGTGGCATGCAATAAGGTCCATGGAAATAATGACCATGGACGTTATTTCCACGTTGCATAGCAAAAAATCTTTACGCAGCGAAGCCACTATTCGACATACTCAGACGAGAAAATTCTTAAGACCGGCCGAAGGCGGGCTAGGAAAAAACATTTTAGTCTGTGAAGCCAGTACACTGGATATTATTATATTCTTTTCGAAATGGAAATAATGCCCATGTACATTTTTCCTTTTTTATGTGAAAAAATGTCCACGGAAATTTTTCCATGAAAGTTATTGCATGCCACCTAAAAAATACCGTGTTATTTTACTGCCTCACTTGACTACTCTCCAAATAATATACCTACTGTATATAAATTCATTAGCTTTTTCCATATTTTCTAATTTTTTAATACAATTGAACATTACTAAATTCCTCAAATTCAATATAGCCCGCTCAAAGAAGGTAAAAAATTGCTAAAGCTAAGATCCTACTATCGGAGCAGTGTACCGATATTCGTCGGCGCCCGCAATAAATCCATCTGTAAAAACCCCGTATGATCTTTTATATCAACTAAGACTGAGGCAACACTTGCGTTTTCAAAACGCACTTTGAGATTTATAAGCCTTATAACCTGGTTTTGAGGACTACATTCACCTCTCTCATTCTTATCTACAATAACAGATACAATACTTTATAATAGCATGTAATACCCAAAAGCCATAAATTAAGATCAAAAATTCAGAAACGTGCGTTTTTAAAATGCCGGTGTGACCTCAGCCTTACAAAGAAACAAAGCCGTAATTGCTCTGCTCTGGTAATAAGGCCATTTTAAATTATTGCGCAATTACTTGAGAAATAAGTCCATTTGGCTTTAATAGATATGACTTTATTACGCTGGCGAAAATCGGTACTTGCTACTATAGCGGGATCTTCGCTTAAGTCTTTGAACTTGAGATAAGAAACTGAAATTTTTTATATACTGGTATGTGATGGAAATTGATCGATTTGAAATCGCGTGATTTTACAAATCTAATAATAGCCAAATATGTGCTCTGTATATTACACGATACAATAAAACCGAATTTAAGTTCGAATAAAATGGTCTGAGCCTCGAAAAGTTTTTATAAATCGGCGTAATTTGAAATCGATCGACAGCCTTATTTATAAAAAATATTTTATGTTTATTAAGAGCTTATTTGACAATATTCTATACAATAGTTGGCAAATAACGCTTCAATAAACATAATGTATTTTTTATAAAAAGGCTGTAAGTCTCCAAAGTATCACGTAATATAGTGTACGATTACAAAATATCAGAAGTCAACATCCGGAAAAATCGGTGTTTTCTTATAACAGCTATAGAGAATACAGTTTCCTAGAAATTTTTATACAATTATATATTGTAGGATCAACCGTTTTTGAGATAAATGGCAGAGAAGAAATGGCTACACCGCATTTGCATACACCTAAGACCACCTCCAACCCTCCGGATAAAAATTAAAAGAATATATATGTACATATATATGAGTTAATAATTCCTAGTAATACTAACATATGTAAATTTTTATCTAACAATTTGTTTTGGTGTTACGGTGTTCAAAACTTTTTTAATTGATCATAGCTATCGTAATATGAAACCTGTGTTCATTACACCAAAGTGCATTAAAATACGTTTGGTCAAAATTATACATAATTTGAGCCGAATGAAATGTATGGTATATGTATTTGCTCTTTTTAACAAAAATTTTAAAAACAAAAATTTTGTTGCTCTTCGGGTCGAAAAAGTAATCTAATAGGCAATTCACACTACCGTGTTTATGGCCATTTTAAGTGTTTACGAACCAAACACGTTAATTTTTAGATGTTTTCCCATATAATCAATTGTCAAAAAATTTACGTGTTTCAAAATTAAACTCATTCAAAAACCAGTAAAATGCAGGGTTCCAAGTACTTCTTGATGTATGTTCAGTAGTTTTTTTGATTTTAGTGCTTATTGAACACGGTTAGTAATGGCGGCAAAATATGTAAACAAAGTCGAAATTAAAAAAGGTTGTAGAATTTCTATAGCAACAAACAGCGTATTCTGAAAATTATGATTTGTGTTGGCTGAAAAGTATTGAAAACCTAGTTTTTGGTTAAGTTTTCAATTCAAATGAAAAAATGTACATATACATGTAGAATGCTAGTTAATAACTTTGCAAAATTATTAATATTTAGGACACGAAAAAAATTTAAAGATACCGGTTTGCTACCACCTTCCATAAATACGTCATGCTGCAAACAGAAAGTTTATAAAATTGTAGTCTGAGCAACTTTGTTTAGTTTCTTAAAATATTTTCCGAAACACGTTAAACTACAGCAGTGTGAATATAGTATAAAGAAATTATTTGATACTGAAATGAAAATATTTATTTATTTATATATAATATATTTTACAAATTAATTCATAAAATATATACAAAAAGGCGCCGGTAACCAGACCATATGCGCTCGTATTATTATTTAAAAAACAGAAAGTTTGTATGGTACAAAAATATAGACAAGAATAAAAATAACATAAAGTAAATATCTAGTTTCATTAAGCGTGAAATAAATAAAATAATTCTGAAACATGAAAATTCTGAAAAATTATCTGTCTGTTCCTCCAACTGCGGACGACAGCCTCAAATAGGAAACCGCCGACCGCACCTGGTGGAACAGGCAGCATTTTTCATTTTTTTTTTCGAGATAAACCTAAACATCCTGGATGCCGTGTTGCTGCAGACATCTTATTATTCGCTGTATGTTGTCAGTTCTTGAACAGTCAAGTATTTCCTCCAGTGGGTCATACATCTTTGAAATAGGGCAAACAGTTAGAAGATGGGATATAGTAAGCGTTTCTTCACAGTTAGTACATTTCAGCGGATCAGTTTTTTCAAAGTAGTGCTTGGAGTTAAATATACATTTCCCCACTCTTAGGCGGGCCATCATTATACACTGAGATCGTGTAAAATTTTTATTATATTTTAATCTGCTAGTAACCGGATTCTGTTGTCTTCGAATCATTTTAAATGGATTGCTTATAGCCCTTGGGAAGCATGGAACTTCCGTAACCTGAGGTAGCTCTAAGGCCCTTTTAGCACCGCAGTCTGCACTTTCGTTTCCCTGGATTCCTATATGAGAGGGAATCCATAGTAACAAAATTTTCTGTGTTTCATTCTGCAGCCGTAAAAAATCATCGTAGATACCATTATGGTTTTTAATTAAAGCTCGAGTTGCACTCAGGCTATCAGTGCAGATTAGTGTTTTTGCGCCGCGTTCGACGGCAAGAAAAATGGTTGTTCTAATAGCAGCCATTTCTGCCGTAAAAATGCCTGAGTAGTCGGGAAGCCTAACTTCTCGTATAGTTTCAAATTGTGTACTTGAAACTTGCCTGGATATAGAATAAGACGTCAGCCCGTTTTGATATGATCCATCTGTATAGAAAATTTTATCCGGGGAAAAATCTGAAATTTTTTGGTAGAACATTCTTTTAAAACATGTAGGATCTGTGCTGTTCTTGGCTAGACAACTCAAACTATCATCCGCCTTGACAACACCATTACACCATACAGGAATGGCTGGTTTTTGTGGTATAGAAATATTAAATTTCCTCAGAATTGAAATTGAATTGCTTGTACCCGACGATGGCTGAACAGATGTAGAATTGAGTTTATTCCAAAATGATTCATGTAAACCATCAGACGATATAGTAAGAGATCTGGATGCCATATTAACAGCAGTATTCTCCAACTTGTCCAACGGTGTCGTACGAAGCAGACCAGAGGCGGTTCTAAAGCAGTTGTTCAAAGAGGTGTTAATTTTATCAATATTTTTCTTTGACGTCCAGCCGTAGATCGTAATACCATGTAATATTGTTCCCATTACTATGGAACGACAAATATTTAGTGCCGTTTCCATATGCGGACCTTTGTTGCGACAGCAAATAAGCTTTAAGATATTGTTGATTTTGCTCAATTTATGAGTCAATTGTTGCACATGGTAGTTCCATAAAAGATTTTTGGTGAAAAATAACCCCAAAATTCTCATCCGGTCTGAAGTTTCGAGATCTACATTTCCTATGCGAACAATATGATCAATGCAAGTCCTTTTTCTGCACACGTGTAGCACTTCGGCTTTATGAGCGGGTATAACCGCACCTCTGCTCTCTGCCCAAAGCTGTATTCTAGTGTCCAAGTGGTTCAAATTGAATGTGACTGTTTCTAGATTTCCAGAAGCAACAGCAAAAATATTGTCCGCTTAAATACCAACATAATCGATTCCGGGTAAGTTTTCTACCGCCTTTGCCAGAGAATTGGCGTATACAGTATAGAGAACTACAGAGAGGGGAGAACCTTGGGGAGTTCCATTATCCAGAGCGTACGTTGTAGAATAATAACCATCTACTTTTACTGCTATTCTACGGTTTTGAAGAAACGATTTTAAAACCTTTAAAATTTGTCTCGGGACACCCCATTCATTTAATTCCATTATTATATACGTTGATATTACCCTGTCATAAGCCTTCTCAATGTCCTTTGAAAGAACTAAGCTGTGTTTGCCATTTTTAAGGTTCTGGCGCAAATTTTCATCAAGTTGGTGGCAAATAGTGTGAACTCCATGTCTAGGTATGAAAGCATGTTGCAAATTGGACAAATTTGTTCTGGTATACTTCCAAAACCGTTTTGCTAGAATTTTTTCAAGGACTTTGGATAATGCTGGCAACAGTGAAATAGGGCGGTAGCCCTCTAAACTGTTTGGGTTTTTACCCGGTTTCGGTATAGGTGACAATAATGCGGTTTTCCAATCGTGTGGGTAGATACCAGCGGCTAATATATTGTTGTAAAGTTCGCAGAGCCGGCTTTTAAGGCTACTAGGGGCGTTTTTAACCATGTTGTAAGTTATTTTGTCGCGGGCTGGTGTGGACCCTCTCAGTGATTTCAATGTTTCATCCAGTTCTGAAACCTGGATCTTTTGACTTAAAACTGAATACCTCTGGCAAGTCTGTTGTAAATTTTCAATACTCATATTTTTATTTCTTATGATTTCGGAGTCGAACGCTTCATCGGAACCCAGCGATGACCAAAAATTGGCAAAACTGTCGGCAATCTTAGAAGGATGTGTTATATCGTTTTCATTTATAAAAATAGCTGGAAAGCTTTTGATGCGACTTGCTCTCAAGTCATTTACCTTACTCCAAAGCACACGGACATCCATAGAGGGACTGAGGGAATTTAGGAAATTTTCCCATGTGTTTCTCTTTGCAGTCCTACATTCTTTCTTTATTTTTGCACAAATTTTCTTATAATTTATTATATTTGCGTTATTACGTGTACTTCTAAAAAATTTCCATGCTTCATGTTTTAGTCTAATTAATTTTGAGATTTCAGAATTAAACCACATTGGACTGTTCTTAGCTCTTGGCTTACGGCTGATTGGAATGGATTCGTTTGCTGATTTTCTGAAGATGCGTTTTAATTGGGCTGCTTCCTTGTTAATGTTTGATGATTTTTCCAATTTTGTGGACGCTAGATCTGCTTTCTTTCGAAAAAGAGACCAGTCAGCGTTTCTTTCTATAAAACGAGGCAAAAATTTTCTTGTGATCACTTCAATATCATTTGTAATCTTAATGGGGAAGTGATCCGCAACTTCCGGTATAGGCAGACAGGTCCATTTTAGATGTGGAGCAAAGTTGGTGGACGACATGGAGACATCTACAGCAGTCAATGTATTTCTGGTGTTAAGTAGAGTAGGCGAACCATCGTTTAATATTACGAGATTGTTATCGTTTGCAAAATTTTCAAAGATCCTGCCATTTGGTGAATTAGAGGAAGAACCCCATAAAATATTTTGCGAGTTTAAGTCTCCTAGTAATATGTGATGTGAATTTTCATTAATCGATAAATCATTTACCATTAAGTTAGATAAATTAATATGCCCTTCCTTATATACATTCGTGATGTAGAGGTCCTCGTTTGCACTGATTACTATTGTTTGGAAAAGTAAGCTATTTGTAGATCTTATATGGTGTGAAACGCTTAAATTATTCTTGACTAGAATTGCTATGCCAGATTTAGCATAATCGTAGTCATTGTTGTTATGGTGAAAAACTCGGAAACCCGGAAGATGTAACAAGTGTAGATTCTTTTTAACTATATGCGTTTCTTGCAATACTATGATATTTGGTTTATGCCTTGCAACTAGGAGTTCTAAGGCAAATTTATTATTTATGAATCCTTGTAGATTCCACTGAAGTATAGAAATGTTTAAGCTAATCATCGAAAAGTTTATTTTTTCTTATAATCCCCTTGGGGGAGTTTCATTGTATTTTTCAGAGTCTTAGGAGTGATTATTACGTTTAGTTGCGGAAAATTTTTGTACCTCTGCGAGCATGGCGATATATTATTTTCTTCGGTATTGTTGTTAATATTTTCTGTTGGGGAGTTTAATCCCAACCCGTCATTGATATCCTGAATAATCATTTCTTCAGTAATATCCTCATTGGTAACCGGTCTAAAGTAATTATCACTACTTTCATCACTAAAAATGCAGTCATCTTCAAAAGAGCCGTTTTTGTTTGATTTATTTATTATTGTGTTAGTTTTCTGTGTGTTTGTATTTTGATTGAGTGACATTATTTTGGAGTAAGAGTCGGAGACTGTTGAGTGAATAATGTCTGTTGTAGTTTCTTCATTTGTTGCTTTATAGTTATTTGTTGCTTTTGAGTGAGCGCTGTATGTTGGTTCTTCTTTAGTAATTTTTTTATTTTTAATGTCTGCGTTGTTAACTGTTGATGTAGTTTGTATTTGTGTTGGCTGTTTCGCTATGCTTGTGCTAATACTTCTAGGGGGAGAAGCTAATTTCTCATTTTCTATTAAGTCTGTTGATTGTACTTGTTCTTTAGCTGTATCTGTTTTGTTTTGCATGGTTGTTTTATTTGTAGATTTTTGCTTATCGGCGTTTAAAATTTCTGCGTAAGTGGGATTTTGTTTGCCATTTCTAGAAGGTGGTTTAAGTGTATTAAGGGTGGGATTTTCATTAAAAAATTTCCAAGCCTCTCGTGCCGTACATCTTCTGGATATTCTTATGAAATTGACGGATTTGTGTTTCCAGAATGTAGGGCATTCTGGATCATACGAGGGATGGCTTTCAATTTGGCAATTCACGCAATATTTACTATTACAAAATTCATGTACTTCACTTTGACCACAATCACGGCATAGCTGGACGTTTCTACACCACTTTTTGGTGTGACCCAGTCTTTGGCAATTTATGCATCTCATGGGGTTAGGGATGTATTCGGCGACTGGAACTCTTTCCCAGCCAAGTTTCAAAAATTCTGGACGATAAATAAGATCAAAGGTGATTATAGCTGCACCTGTTGCCACTATTTGTTCATTTTCTCTTTTTGTGATTTTGCGTACCTCTACTACCTTTTGATCCTGGAGTAATTGTTGTAGTTCCTCTTGAGGGATGTCTTTAATCTTTCTCGAGAAAATTCTACCCTGTACAGTGTTTAAAGTTTTGTGCATTGAGATTTTTACAGCGATACAGTCGATGTAGTTAGCTCTTAAAAATTTTTCAGCTGTTTTATTGTCCGGTACTTTGATGAGTAAATCGCCACTTCTCATTTCCTTAACTTCAAGTCGGTCACGAGATATGTAGTCCAGTCCTCTTTCCACCTGAAATACGTTATGCGATGCTAATGGCGGAACCTCAACGTTTTTGTCCATAGACACAGTTGATGCAACCAGATAACGTGGGAGGTTGAGTTGATTATCTATTGTTTCTGGTAGGGGTATAAAATCTTCTGCTCGAGGTCGTTTGTTTTTGTTTGATTTGCCTTTTCCGGATGAGGAGGCAAGCTCCCTAAACCGGTTATAGTCCGGGGGATGAACCCCGTTCATATTGAGCACTTACGACAAGACTTATTAATTTATTTAAACCTTACTATACGAAAATAAAACGAAAAGGATAAAGTACAATAGCAAAACAAAAATTACACCGACTAATTCTCTCCTCTCTGCAGAGAAACACTCACGAAGTCTACAAACGCAATAAAAGCCGATATCTAAACACACGTCTATTCACGGCAATTGCCTGACAGCGACTGAGAAATGAAAATATAATTTCCCATCCCTGGTGTGAGCCATTTTCATATGTATGTATGTATATATGTAAATTTATAGACACATAATTTAAAATTAGTGGTACATGAAATAAATATTTATTTAACACGAGATTTTATTAGCTAAAAACATTGCATTAATTATTGTTTTTGTTATGTTAAATCGCAAACAATTAATTTGTTGTTTTTCTTAATAAACTTAAAATATTAATTTATTAAGCACAATATGACTTTTCATCAAACACGTGAAAATAAACATAATGACAGATGCAAGATGTTGCAAATGTAAACATGTTTTTTTCATTTTTATCATTTTCCACGCATTCCTCTAAGATGTGGGTGAGTGTAAAAAGGCTATAAACTGAGCTAAATTCACCATGCACAATACCACAAACTGGTACCGTCAGCAAAATATCAAACTCTGTTTGACATCGCTGCAGCAAAGCGTACAGTCACACCAAATGCCCACACACGACCAAACCACTGGCGCCAACACTTGATTGCGCGTGCATACTGGTGTAGTGTATGGTACCCTTTAGAGCTGTATTTCATTTGATAGTTATTGATATTCACTTCTTTCTTTGTCTTGTGTTAAGGGCATAATACACAATCAATCAGCTTGATGTCAGATTCGTGTACGTGTGCTTGACGAAAAAGCAAAACCAAGTAGATTTTCCATCAATCGTCGTCGGTGTCACTAATACTAACGAAATTCCACACATACTATTACCACGCTTGTCAAGCATGTTGACTGTGTATATTGCCCTTTAAGCTTCTTTTATTATTTCTCTATTCTAGTATGAATTATCATTGATAATTACAAGTACTAGTGTGCGTGAATATTTGCTTGTTCAGTTTATTTGAACATGTACATTAGAGTGACCCTTATTTTGAAAAAATTCGACTTCTCCCAGTCTCACCCCCAGTTTGGTGACAATTGGTAAAAAACTGATCCTTTTTCAAAGAAGGGATTTTCAAATAGGGGATTTTTTTGTGATTGGAGATAGACATTTCGTGAAAAAAGGGATTTTTTGGGTAAAATAACTTTTTTCGCTGCGGATGTTTAGGGATTTGAAGTTTATTGCTTAAGCGCAGTATTTACGGCCAAAATGCTTGACACAAACATCGTGTACGTCTGAATGAAGCTATTAGCATACACATACAAGCATAGCACTGTGTATGGAATTTATATTATAATCAACCCAATGTCAAACTGCATATAAAAATCTTTTTATGTCCAGAGTTTGAAAGATCTAAGTATGAAGCATTACTAAATGAGCTTATCTTGTTATTGTCATTCTTTAGTACATGCATGACCTATGACGAAAAAAGTAGGGAACAATTCGTTCTAGACCACATTAGGCCGACATTTCACAAAATTCACTCAAAATATTCCTTTGAAGTTTTGCCGAAATTTTAAAATTTGGGTAATTAAAATTTGAAATTGTTAAATAAACAAAAGTGTAATTTGATATGCGTGGGGAAAAAAATGAAAGTGCCCTGTAGGCAAAATGTTGTTAAAAAAAATTGTGATGAATTATTATTGAGTTAATGGTAAGTGTTAGTGTGAAATTATATTATAGATAATGTTTTGTGTTATATGAATTTCGGATATGGGTGTCTCTGTGGGTAAGTGGTAGCGATGTTAGCCTGTCAGTAGAGAGGTCGCGGGGTTCGATTCCTACCATAGACCCTGGATGTTTTCCGTTGCTTCGTGGGTTGTGGTTGTGTTGAGATAGTGTCCTAGGAACAATTGATTGAGTATAGACTAGATGGTTCTAATGGGGATTATATTGAGACATTTTAGATCGCACTAGAGAGGCTGTCAAAAACTTCTCTGTCCATTATAGGTAGAATAAAGAGTGTAGACAATTTGTTGACAACGTCACCAAACTTGTAGATAAAAAAGTCGACTTGGGTTTCTACGGGGTTTATTGTGTGGCTATTATTATTTTTTTGTTCTTGATAATTGTTTGTGGTGCTTGTGTTTACATTTAAAATGTAGTTGTGTTTATTTAATCATGTCCGTCCACCAATTGACTGGTGGAGGGTTTGTATATTTTCAGAATGTGGTTATGGAAGTGTTAGAGGTAGGGAAGGGGGGTGTTAAGAATGAGGTTATGGAAGTATTAGAGGGGGGTGTTAAGTTCCAATTAATATGTATGCATATACATACGTACATACAATAAGCGTTTGCTTTTTGCTTATATTATTTTTTATGTCAAGTGGGGGTATTTGTTTTTTGCATCAAATAATCGCATGATCGTTTGGATTTGTAGTTGCGTTGCTTACTATGACAGATGGTCTGAAATGTTTGTTTACGTTAAATATGCATGCTTAATCTTGTTGGTGTTTTTTTGTTTATTCAGGTGGATGTGTTGGAGAATGAGCCTTCATCCTAATTTTTATTTGTTGGTGGGGGTTGGTTAGAGGTTGTACATGTTGATTGATGTCTGTCTGTCCATATTAAAATCTTGCTTAATCTTGTTTATTGATTTGTTTATTCAGCTGGATATGTGAGTCATCATTTGATACCATAATTTCATTAGTCATCATTTATATAAAATATTACACAATGTTATGTTCTAGTTCTTGCTGTTGCTATGTATACATATGAATTTCATCATATCTCGTAATATCAATAAAAATTAGACTTGATCACTACTACGCGATTCTCATAGGATTTATATAAGTAGAAGAAATAATGAAGATATTCATCGGTATACTCTGATATCTCAACAAGTGCTGTTGAAAGCAAAAAATTTATTAATAAACAAGTTCATAGTGTTTTTAAAAAATATCTAAATAAATTAAATAAAATAATTAAATAAAGTTAATTGTTGCTAATTAAATAAATAGTTTGAAACAAACAAAGAATTTAATAATAAAGAAGTTTATAGAGTTTTTGAAAAAAGGATTAAATAAATTAAATAAAATAATTAAATAAATTTTATTGTTGTTTTTGAAAAAAAGGATTAAATAAATTAAATTAAATAATTAAATAAATTTGATTGTTGCTAATTAAATAAATAAAAATGAATTCTTCAAGCTATGTTTGTGAAATATGTCAAAATGAATACAAATACCAAAAGTCGTATTTGCAGCATTGCAAAAGTCATGCTCAACTACAATATGTGCCGATGCCAGTGTCATGTGATGTACAGCCTCCAATGCCTTTATATAAACCTATTCCTTGGAACAATATGCAACAGCAATATCCGGTGTCGTTTCAAGAGCTTCCAAGGACTTCGTTCTATCCTACGGGGTTGAACAATCAGTTTTCAGTACCCATACAAATTCCACATCATCTTCCTATTCCTTATCAATTTAAATCACCAATGCAATGGCGGCAATATAATATGCCCAACTATTATCCTTCAGTTTTGAATAATCAATTTGCCTTGTCGATGGACAGTTCCAGATATCCTCAACACCAACAACAACAACAACAACAGTAACATCATCAGCAACAACAGCACCAACATCAACAACAACAGCAACAACAACAGCATTCAAAAAATATTGCAACGTACGGAATTCCAAACAGAAAAGATGATCTTCTGTTTGAAGACTTTGTTCTTGAAAATAAACCTATTTTCAAGGAAAGACTTGAAAAAAGTTTGGATAAACATAATATTTTTAAATTCTGTGTAACTCTTATTGGAGAGTACATAAAAATTGTTGGGGAAGAAATTGACTTGTGTCAAATTTCACACAGCGCAAAAATGGATTTATGTGTCTGGGAAGTAATGTTGATGACCTAATTGAAAAACAATTCCAGGACATTCTTAATAAAATGTCAGAATTCCAGGAAAGAGACTCCGGGTGGACTTTAATCAGAATTATTCGCGCCGAAATTAACATAAACAAAAGTTCCCTGGTAAAAGGATCACATTGGATAAGAACACCATGCAAACTGACTAAACGGAAGGCCTGTATCAACATTGAAAACAATGATGATTACTGTTTCACATGGGCTTTAGTTGCCGCATTGGATACCACAATAATAGAGCATAAGAAACGTTGCAGCTCATATAACATCGAAGTTATTAGTGCTGATCTCATTTGCCTACAAAATGGAATTGTGGTTGATTTTACAAATTTAAAGTTCCCATTGGCATTAAAAAACATCAAAGTATTTGATGATAGGAATGATGGTATAAGCGTGAACGTGTTTGGGTACGATAATGAGAAGGGTGAAATAATTGGACTATTCTACAATACACAAAAAGAAAAAATGAAGCATGTTAATTTAATGCTGCTGGAAGCTGGAGACATTCATCATTATATATTTATCCAAAACATATCAAGGTAAGTAAATACATACTTATGATTGAATAACTATATACATATATAAATTTATTCCTTTTACAGACTTTTGAAAGCTCAGACAACCAAGCGCCATGACACACTTTTATTCTGTAACACCTGCCTACAATATACGCACAATGAATGGACTATGGACCAACACAAAACGGAATGTGGGAAAATTGTTGCCTTCTCCCAAAGATAGTATTTTGAAGTTTAAAGATCACCAGAGGCAGATGGATGTGCCATTCGTTATATATGCAGATTTTGAATGCATACTAGAAGATATCCAAACTACTGTAATTGACAAAACTCAAGTTATAAAGAGGCACATTCTTTGTGCCTTTAGTTATTATATAAAATGTATAGGTAATAATAGTTTAGATAAATTTAAGATATATACTGGTGAGGACGCAGCTGTAAAATTTGTTGACTGGTTAATTGACGATTGTGAAGATATTTACAATCAGTTCCTCACCAGTAAGACAAAAATGAACAGCTTGACCCTTTCGGAAACATACATTTTTCAAAATTCAATAAATTGTCACATATGTGACAAATTTCTCGGTAAAGATCGCGTAAGAGATCATTGCCATATAAGTGGTAAATATCGAGGTGCAGCTCACAATATTTTCAACTTAAAGTACCAAATTCCGAAGTTCATACCCATATATTTTCATAATTATTCATCTTATGATTCGCACCTCTTTGTTAAAGAATTACGTAAAAAGTCTGACAACATAAAAGTCCTACCACTGAACAAAGAACTGTACATTTCACTATCTAAATATGTCTGACAATTGCAATCTTGAACTCCGATTTTTAGATACTATTCCTTTTATGGCTGATAGTTTAGAATCCTTAACAAATAACCTTACGGACAATGACTTTCATACGGTTAGGGCACACTTTAACAGAAAGACAGAATTTGACCTTGTACGAAGAAAGGGTGTTTTCCCTTATGAATATCTTGATTAGTTTGAAAAATTGGATGATGGTCAGCTTCCATCAAGAGAAGATTTTTTTAACAAATTAAATAACAAGGAATGCTCAATTGAAGATTATGAGCATGCAATAAAGATTTGGCATACCTTTAATTGGAAAACCCTGCGATATTATATGGAATTATATCTCGAAGCAGATGTGCTTTTGTTAGCAGATATATTCGAAATTTTTCGAAAGTATGTAAGGGAATTTATAATCTAGATCCGTGTCAGTACTATACTGCTCCAGGACAATCATGGGATGCCACGTTAAAACACACACAAATAGAATTAGAGTTGTTAACAGATATTGACATGTATAATTTCTTTAAAAAGGGAATACGCGGTGGAATGGTACAGAGCACTAAACGATATCCCAAAGCAAATAATAAATATTTAGATGATTTTGATAAAGACAAGCCTCCAGAATTTCTAATATATTTAGACGCATTGTAATATATTTAGAAGAATTGTAAATATAGCTTCACCGTTGGATGGACAAGATGTTGTTAATAAAGTCTATTTGAATTCACAAATCAAAAATATGGAAAAAAGGGCATAAGCGAAGAAGTTGTAGTTCTTAGAAATGAAGTCAAAGATTTAAATAACAAGATATTATATCTATCGTTGAAGATATTCTTCAGTTGGAATGGCCCACGATTAAAGTTTATCTCTAAAAATGTGGAAAACATTTAAGTAGTGTATTCTATCACTTAAAAAATATACATATAAAATACTTAAAGTTTATGCAACATTTAATGTACACATAAGCAAATGCAAAGATATTTTTAAAGATCATGTAATTCAAATTAGAAAGCAGAAAGTTTTACCTATTCATCGGATAATTAATAATCATCGTTTCCTTAGGAAGATAACAGAAATTTGTGAGTTAAAAATTTAATGAATGACTTATCAGATTATCGAACATTTTTTTTTACTTTGTAAAGAAAGAAATTTCATAATGTTGTAAAATTCAAATTCCTTTGTCAAGAAATAAGCCAATCAAATCCAGACTATGCTGGATTTAACATTACAGTTCAACTTATAAATAAAAAAATTTGCATGTAAGCGAAAAACTACTTGATTTCTACTAGGATCGTTTTGACCCAATAAGAATTGTTTTCTCTGCTAGCAGCGCAGTTGCTCATGCTCAGACAACGTCAACGTTTTCTTTCTATTCGATGACGTTAGGGCTGCCTATAGGCAGCCCTCTCTTAATGTAGTTTTTTAGTCATTTTTTGGTGCAAAACACACTTTACTGCTTCATGTTTAACAATAGATATTAAATTGGGACAAAAATGAAACAAAGATTGTATTAGTTTTTTTTTTTGTTATTAATATAATTTTTTTATTATTATTTAACTTTTTTCATTATTAGAATTTTTGATAACAAACCAAATTTTCTTAATAACTAAACATTAATAACTAAACATTAATAACTAAATATTTACATATAAACAGAAACAAGTTACATTTAAGTAAGAAATTCAACATTCTTCTTGAAGCTTATCAATTTCCATTAGCAACATATCTTGTTCATAATCTGGATTTGTTTCCTCAATTCGATAATTATACCATGCATATGTATTTATACCATCACATAGTATTCTTGTTTTATCATCTTGATAACTTATACAACCTTATTTAGTTGGTTGGTATAAACTTGATGAATTTTTTACTTAAATGTTAACATATCATCATAAACAATAGACTTATTAAATAAACAATTTCTATACGCATCTAAATTATATTTATCAAGAACACATTTCTTAACCCCCTTCGATTTTTTAACATCATTTTCATATTGCACGCTAAAAGAATACATTTTAGACCGAAGTCCAACAAATTCTTTCATCACTTTCCCACAATTCTCATCCTTCATCATACCCAGCACCTTTTTGTTTAAAAGAGGAATACCATACACGTTATCTTTTTGGTAATCGAAAGTGTCAAATCTTTGTTCTATGTCAGATTTTATGTCGGCATAAAAGTTGTCAGTTTTTATTGTATATATAAATGAGTCGGTGTCCATGTAATTTAAAGATAAATTTGCTTTAAACTTGGGCTGCATGAATCCATAATGGAAATTATACATTTTCCATTTAGAAAGCTCCAAGACGCAAAATCCCAAGTATATGGGCTTGTTGTAATATGTTTTGACTCTATTCATTTCTATAGCTATCATATCTTCAGAAAATTTAGATAAACTATGAAAATTGGATTTAGATATCCAATCTTGAGCCCCCAAATGGTTACAGTTTGTTCTGTTCCAGTTGGTTACAATTTTCACATCTCTCCTCTTGTTCACATTCTCCATTGTTTTGCAATACACAGCATTATTGAGTAATTTGAAAATTTTTTTCGCAAAAGCATTTTTAGCAGTGACTCTGTGTTTGGTATTTAAGTCAATATAACCTTTTAACCATGGAGATTGTTTAAATGCGTTTTCTTTAGAATCAAACCATATTCCAAACATTGCTTAAGAACTCTGTAATGTATTACATAAGAGTTTTTTGCCGAAAAATCCGCAATTAATTTCTTATGGTTTGATTCTAAAGTTTTCTTGTTTTCAACACAGAAGGGAAGGTCATTGTGAGATTCATGCAGATGTGATGGATATTCCAAAGTGACCTCATATACATAACCATCTTGTGAGTTATTATCTATGCTCATCACTTGTCAGCCATCGGAATCCACCATAAGGAAGATACTCAGATATCGCCCAACCGTAAAGGTTATTTGCGTCTAAATATATTAGAAATTCTGAAGGCTTGTCTTCATCAAAATCATCTAAATATTTATTATTTGCTTTGGAATATCGTTTACTGCACTGTACCATTCCACCGCGTATTCCATTTTTAAAGAAATTATACATGTCAATGTCTGTTAACATGGCATCCCATGATAGTCCTGGACCAGTATAGTACTGACACGGATCTAGATTATAAATTCCCTTACATACTTTCGAAAAATTTCGAATATATTTCGAATCTAGAGAATATCAAATACAAATATGTAGGCAAGAAAACCATTTTTATCTCTAAAACATACTTAAGCTAAACAAACAACATGAAAACCAATTTCCTCTTTAAACCGTAATTAGTCTAGACAATACATAAATATTTAAGCAACAAAACAATTTTTATCTGTATGAACCTAAATAAATATGAAATGAATTCTATCCTGATAAAACTATGTTCAATTACATTTGAACATTTAGGTTGCACTTAACTTATAATAAGATAATTTTAATTTATCTTATGATTTTTCGCTTACATGAACGTGTATTCGTAAGTAGTAGGGAACAATTCATTCTAGACCACATTAGGCCGACATTTCACAAAATTCACTGAAAATATTCCATTGAAGTTTTGCCGAAATTTTAAAATTTGGGTAATTAAAATTTGAAATTTTAAAATTTTAATTGTTAAATAAACAAAAGTGTAATTTGATATGCGTGGAAAAAAAATGAAAGTGCCCTGTAGACAAAATGTTGTTAAAAAAAATTGTGATGAATTATTATAGAGTTAATGATAAGTGTTAGTGTGAAATTATATTATAGATAATGTTTTGTGTTATATGAATTTCGGATATGGGTGTCGCTGTGGGTGAGTGGTAGCGATGTTAGCCTGTCAGTAGAGAGGTCGTGGGGTTCGATTCCTACCATAGACCTTGGATGTTTTCCGTTGCTTCGTGGGTTGTGGTTGTGTTGAGATAGTGACCTAGGAACAATTGATTGAGTATAGACTAGATGGTTCTAATGTGGATTAAATTGAGACATTCTAGATCGCACTAGAGAGGCTGCCAAAAACTTCTCTGTCCATTATAGGTAGAATAAAGAGTGTAGACAATTTGTTGACAACGTCACCAAACTTGTAGATAAAAAAGTCGACTTGGGTTCCTACGGTGGCTATTATTATTTTTTTTGTTCTTGATAATTCTTTGTGGTGCTTGTGTTTACATTTAAAATGTAGTTGTGTTTATTTAAGCATGTCCGTCCACCAATTGACTGGTGGAGGGTCTGTATATTTTCAGAATGTGGTTATGGAAGTGTTAGAGGGGGGGTGTTAAGAATGTGCGTTTGCTTTTTGTTTATATTATTTTTTATGTCAAGTGGGGCTATTTTTTTTTTGCATCAAATAATCGCATGATCGTTTGGATTTGTAGTTGCGTTGCTTACTATGACAGATGGTCTGAAATGTTTGTTTACGTTAAATATGCATGCTTAATCTTGTTGGTGTTTTTTTGTTTATTCAGGTGGATGTGTTGGAGAATTAGCCTTCATCCTAATTTTTATTTGTTGGTGGGGGTTGGTTAGAGGTTGTACATGTGGATTGATGTCTGTCTGTCCATATTAAAATCTTGCTTAATCTTGTTTATTGATTTGTTTATTCAGCTGGATATGTGAGTCATCATTTGATACCATAATTTCATTAGTCATCATTTATATAAAATATTACACAATGTTATGTTCTAGTTCTTGCTGTTGCTATGTATACATATGAATTTCATCATATCTCGTAATATCAATAAAAATTAGACTTGATCACTACTACGCGATTCTCATAGGATTTATATAAGTAGAAGAAATAATGAAGATATTCATCGGTATACTCTGATATCTCAACAAGTGCTGTTGAAAGCAAAAAATTTATTAATAAACAAGTTCATAGTGTTTTTAAAAAATATCTAAATAAATTAAATAAAATAATTAAATAAAGTTAATTGTTGCTAATTAAATAAATAGTTTGAAACAAACAAAGAATTTAATAATAAAGAAGTTTATAGAGTTTTTGAAAAAAGGATTAAATAAATTAAATAAAATAATTAAATAAATTTTATTGTTGCTTTTGAAAAAAAGGATTAAATAAATTAAATTAAATAATTAAATAAATTTGATTGTTGCTAATTAAATAAATAAAAATGAATTCTTCAAGCTATGTCTGTGAAATATATCAAAAGGAATACAAATACCAAAAGTCGTATTTGCAGCATTGCAAAAGTCATGCTCAACTACAACATGTGCAGATGCCAGTGTCATGTGATGTACAGACCCCAATGCCTTTATATAACCCTATTCCTTGCAACAATATGCAACAGCAATATCCGGTGTCCTTTCAAGAGCTTCCAAGGACTGCGTACTATCCTACGGGGTTGAACAATCAGTTTTCAGTACCCATACAAATTCCACATCATCTTCCTATTCCTTATCAATTTACATCACCAATGCAATGGCAGCAATATAATATGCCCAACTATTATCCTTCAGTTTTGAATAATCAATTTGCCTTGTCGATGGACAGTTCCAGATATCCTCAACACCAACAACAACAACAATAGCAACATCATCAGCAACAACAGCACCAACATCAACAACAACAGCAACAACAACAGCATTCAAAAAAATATTGTAACGTACGGAATTCCAAACAGAAAAGATGATCTTCTGTTTGAAGACTTTGTTCTGGAAAATAAACCTATTTTCAAGGAAAGACTTGAAAAAAGTTTGGTTAAACATAATATTTTAAAATTCTGTGTAACTCTTATTGGAGAGTACATACAAAGTTTTGGGGAAGAAATGGACTTGTGTCAAATTTCACACAGAGCAAAAATGGATTTGTTGTGTCTGGGAAGTAATGTTGATGACCTAATTGAAAAACAATTCCAGGACATTCATAATAAAATGTCAGAATTCGAGGAAAGAGACTCCGGGTGGACTTTAATCAGAATTATTCGCGACGAAATTAACATAAACAAAATTTGCCTGGTAAAAGGATCACATTGGATAAGAACACCATGCAAACTGACTAAACGAAAGGCCTGTATCAACATTGAAAACAATGATGATTACTGTTTCAAATGGGCTTTAGTTGCCGCATTGGATACCACAAAAATAGAGCATAAGCAACGTTGCAGCTCATGTAACATCGAAGATATTAGTGCTGATCTCATTTGCCTACAAAATGGAATTGTGGTTGATTTTACAAATTTAAAGTTCCCATTGGCAATAAAAAACATCAAAGTATTTGAGGATAGGAATGATGGTATAAGTGTGAACGTGTTTGGGTGCGATAATGAGAAGGATAAAATAATTGGACTATTCTACAATACACAAAAAGAAAAAATGAAGCATGTTAATTTAATGCTGCTGGAAGCTGGAGACATTCATCATTATATATTTATCCAAAACATATCAAGGTAAGTAAATACATACTTATGATTGAATAACTATATACATATATAAATTTATTCCTTTTACAGACTTTTGAAAGCTCAGACAACCAAGCGCCATGACACACTTTTATTCTGTAACACCTGCCTACAATATACGCACAATGAATGGACTATGGACCAACACAAAACGGAATGTGGGAAAATTGTTGCCTTCTCCCGAAGATAGTATTTTGAAGTTTAAAGATCATGTAATATTTTTATTATTTTTCATTTAAAATAGAATTAGAACAATATGTCAAATACTAAATTTCTATTATTTTGCCTTAGAAAAAAAAAACGAAAAAAACAAAGCAGCATGATTTTGGATAGGAATATTATATTGGTACTTTTTTTTGTGCGTAGGTTTTGGTACATAGAGATGGTTACATTATGGATTGCCCATCACTGTCATCCAAACTATTCCCAGTTGTATTTATGCTCTTTTTTTTTATGATGAACAATTAATTATTATATTAACTCGATCATGTATACTTTTCAGTTATCATTTAGGTTATATATACATGATAATTGAGATAGCTATACATATGTACCTCGCCCGTTATACATGTGTAGGTACTCTTCTAATATCTCGCGATGAGAAAAGCCATAATTAATGCGTAAAAAGAAGCTGAATGATAGTTGAGTTTCAAAAAAGGCAGTCTTTTCAATATCGACTTTCAATAAGTTGACACGTATTTGTTACATAGAATATAAAAAAAGGCTATAGAGAAAAACGTGTGAAGAAGTTAAAAGTTAATATAATATAATATTTATTAGAGCGTTTGGTGGCAAGCATTTTTTTTGAACTTAAAAAAAAAAACATACCTTATGGTACAAGAAAGGTATTAATTACAAAAAAAAAATTATAAAAAAAATTTACATCAGGCGATAATCTTCCTCAACGTGGTCTGTTCTGGAAATATCCATATTACGCCTGACCAGTTACAAATTAATTTTGATATTGGCAACATCTGCTCAAATAGGTAACTATAAAATTTGTTACAATTTTGTTCAGTATTGATGCCCATAATTTGTTTCATAGCATCTACTGCATTTCCATTTCAATTTTTATTCGGGGATAGTGGAGAGAGAACCACACTGGTTCTCTCCACTCCCGACTCCTTTTTTTGTGGTACCAGGAAAAATAACCTTTAAGTGACCGGGGGAAACCTGCAAGAAAACTAACAACTTGGGTGAGGCATCCATCGTTAAATATATGTTTGCGACCGTCACGTCATCCTAAATATGCCATGGAACAACCCCATAAAAAAAACCAGCTAAACCTTCCAAATTCAGCTTTTAAATGAAAATCAACATTCCAATACGACGCATAAGAAAATTCACGGAGAAGCCATACACATAGTGTATGTTGACATAACCAAACCTAACCTAAACGATATCTAATTCCGTAATTGAGTTATTCCTCCTTTGCTGATCAACTAAAGTAACTACACACTAATTCATGCTAACTCTATCTATGTAGACTCACATACATATAATTACTAGCTAAAAAAAAAAAAAACAAAGAAAAACCTTATTCATTAACCCCCCTATTAGTATTTAAAATTATATTGCTATGCCCAGCACTATTAACCTATAAATTCCTTATTTCATATGGATATGCAAAATTACCATCTAATTACACAAATCCGTAATATAATATCCTACTTCCTATTCCCAAATACTAAAACGTAATACATCCACCTTCATAGTAAACATTATTACCTTTTAGAATTAAAAAAAAAAAACAAAATTATTCAATCTAGGCTAAGCATACACTAGAACCTAAAGAACTTTTGTCACAAACTTTCCCTAATCATTACCACTTTCACATCAAATATTAACAGACCATTAACATAAATTTGGTTAACATAGTTCCATCACAAAGCAGAAGGCCTTCAGCAGCGTGGGAATCTACAAGAATTCTGTAAGTTAATTCAAATTTTTTCTGTTATATATATTTTTTTTATATTAAGGTGCATGAGTATGTACTCTTAAGCTACAAATCAATAAGATTTATGTAAATGGGCACATAACATAACAAAGAAATTACATAGCATTCTAAATTTAAAGTTTTTTTTTTCTAAAAGAGAATTGAATGCATTGTTACTAAAAGAGAATTGGAAATCGACACTAAATAAAAAGAGCAAGTGAACATCGATAATAACAAAGCTTTGCAATTTCTTTGTTAATTGTTTTTTTTTGTTTTTGTTTTGCCTCTTCGCAGTTTTAAGTAAAACTTTACATATGTAATTTTATTTCGTATATATATAACTATATGTTTAAACAAACATACACATATATGTATTTTTTTTGCTAACTATCATTAAATGAATGAATATCATGAAACATAAATAATGGAGTAAACAATCTTTTAATGTGAAACTTCAGGGTCGTAGGTAAGAGCAGTTAGTATTAGGGGTTTTTCATCTTTTCACTAGCCCAAGAAAAACCATGGTTGGGAGGGTGACGAGGCCGCAGTATTTCCACCTTGCTGCTTATTAAATCTATAGGGGTCATGTTCATTGAAGGATAGTCGATTCTTGTGTTTTACATAAGGGCAATGGATGCGCACGTAATTATTATTTTTTTGTTTGTAATCTCGGTCAGCACTAGGAACAAAGAACCCTGCCCTCATCTCCCGAACTAGTTAGTTTACCTGTACGTGCGCGTGGTTCCGAAATTGACTTAAAAGGAATTTTTATTTTTGTGTTTTCTTTCGATAATACGATTGAAAGCCAAAACTTTTGACACTGTATAACTCGGCCCAATTTTGAGCTGGTCAACCACAAGAAAAAATTCTTACACATTACAAATAAATGGCGCCCAACGTGGGGCCCCAAATCATCAGAGCTTAACCTTTTCATCTGAACATTTTGTTCGGAATAATTCCACCTTAATTGTTTTCTGATTTTTGGGGGCACATCATTTTAAAACCATCCTCGTACATATTTATGAATCCAAAACCAAGAAACCGAAGCTATCAGCCAATAAGTTGTTCAAAGTAGCTATGTCACTTAGTGTATTGTCTTAATGGACTTCGGTCAGAATGCAAGAACTCGTAGGCATTGATGGAACTATTGTTATAATATTGTATAAAATTATATTTAACAATCCACTCTGAACCTGGAGTGTATTCATTCCTTAGTGTTGGTGATATAGTTAGTTGAAATATACTTTAGGTGTTGATCAATTAGTCATTGAATGACATGTTTATTTTGGAGATAAAAGACTGGAATTACGCTTTTGTAGTAAGATTTAGTTACTCAAATCGTCCACTTCTGTATTTCAATATATCGTGTTTTTTTTTGTGATGGGTTGAACAAAGCCGAAACTTCAATTATACATACCTTTTAGATACAAATAAATACTTTTTTTAGCATGGAAAAAAAAAACTTACTGACAGCCCAGATGAAGTTTTACGTTCACATACATACATACATTGTACATAAAGTTTTTTTTTATCGTAGCTACTTACAAAACGAGGAAAGAAAAAAATAATAATAATAATAATAAAAAAATAAAATAAAATAAAATAAAAAATAAATAAAGAAAAAAAAAAGGTAAGAAAATGTCCGTCGCTCATAGTAACGAGAACTTAACGGCCTTAGAGGATGCCAATAATAGACGGCACTGTACCATTTGTAACAAAGATTACGAAATTGATGACGTGATTGTTTCAACTCCGTGTAATCACATTTTTCATAAAAACTGTATCGCCAGTGTTCTGAAAGAATCTCAAGCGTGTAGTGTGTGCGGGAAGGCGTGTAGGCAGACGAAACTTAGATCGTATAATATTTTGTTAGGTGCTGAGAGTCAAAATTCAACTGTCCCTTCGAATGCTGAAAACCTTGCCAATCGTGGTGCAGTTCCAAAGGGGTATACTCACGCTCCGTCTAGTCAGAATACATTCAGATGTACTTCTGATAACGTTCAGCCAACTTCCTTGCGGAATATTAATGGACAGAAGGAAATGGCAGTAGACAATTTACTTAATATTTCACAAGGAAATATAAGCACACGAAAGGTACAAACAAGTGTGGAACTGCAGAATGTTAGTGATACTAATACGTTAGCATTCCTGATTAATGAAGCGGTAAGAACACAACTAGCATCTCTTAATATGAACCCCAATCAAAATTTTAGACCAAGTTTTGGAGACGTTTACTCGACCCACTCAAATCGCAATTCCGTAAATGGGGATGATAGAAATAGTATTGGATACTCACAGAACAACGGTAGAAATTTTCGAAATAGAAATAACCTTAATCGGCAAAATGCAAATAGACCAAACAATTTTTATAACAGTGAGTTTTCTGCAGATAAGTTTTCTAATATAATGTCAGGTTGGCACCTTAAATTTAGCGGACAGGAGGAGGAAGGACTGTCTGTCGATAATTTTATATACAGGGTACAAGCCCTCACTATTCAAAGCTTGCGCGGAGACTTTGATATGTTATGTAGAAACGTACACCTGCTTTTCTGTGGCAAAGCAATGGACTGGTTCTGGCGCTTCCATAGAACTGCTCATAACCTGAATTGGGAAACTTTGTGTGCTGAACTACGGAATCAATTTCGAGACCGAAGAACAGACTTTGATTTAAAAGAACAGATTAGAAGCAGGAAACAAAGATTGGGAGAGAAGTTTGACTCATTTTACGAAGCTGTTTTACAGACAACAGATAAGTTACAAACGCCTATTTCAGATTTCGAGTTGATAGAGATATTAAAAAGGAATTTGAGGCCCGAGGTTAGAAAAGAACTGTTACATTTTAATATTTCCTCGATTTCGAAATTACGAGAATATGTCCGGAAACACGAGATTCTTGAAGAGGAACTCGAAAACCGACGATCAAACAGAAATTTTGTTCCTCGCAAGTTGGTGTCTGAAATCGACCCTGAACATACAGAAGACCAAGTACCAGCAGAAGTAGATGAAATAAAAGAAATGTCTTGTTGGAACTGCTCAAAAGGTGGACATCGTTTTGAAGATTGTCTAGAAGATAGAACAGTTTTTTGTTATGGCTGTGGTACACCAAACATTTTCAAGCCCAATTGTCCTAGATGTAACAATTTTCCAAAAAACTATTCAAAAAACTATCCAAACCAATCCAAACCCAAGCAATATCACTCCAAGTCAACCCAAATGTAAAATCAGATTTAAATCAACCAAATTCTAATTCCCCTTTGAACAATGATGGTTCATTCCAATCCAATAGTATACCTCGACATTTCAAACCTTACCACAAAAGACTACAAGATTACAAAAGAATTAGAGAGAAAATTTTTAGTGAGGTCAATAGTGTTAAGGTCGTTGAGCCGAAAACTCGACGAAATACAAGAAGATTAAAGGAATTTTGGAAGAAAGTCATTAACAATCGCAGGCAATGGTGTTCTGCTGTTATATCAGATACACATAATTACGATATAAGACCTTTTACCACGGTACGAATTTTTGATGAAAACGTTGTAGGGATGATTGATACCGGGGCAACGGTATCTGTTTTCGGATCCGATTATGCCAATGAGTTTATAAAAAGTAATAAGCCTCCCTACAAAAAGTTAAACGTATATTCAAAAACCGCTGATGGCACTAAACATGCTACGGTAGGTAATGTCACCACCAATGTAACATTCAGAGGCGTGACTAAACCAATTACATTTTTGATTATTCCTCATTTGAAGCAGAATTTGTATTTAGGGGTGGATTTCGTCAGGACTTTTGATTTGGCAAAAGACTTATTTTTTGAAGGTTCTACAGGGGGAGAGAACTCGGAAATCGATTATGATGGACCAAACGATAATGTTCATATGTTGAATCTTGAACAGAGAAATAGACTTAACACCGCTATAAACTCATTTCCATCATTTTCTAAAGAAGGTCTTGGTCGAACACCACTTGTTAGTCATATAATAGACACTGGCGATAATAAGCCAATTAAGCAGCGCTACTTTGCCGTTTCTCCTGCCATAGAAAAATTGTTAGCAGCAGAAATCGATCGTATGCTTAAGTTAGGTGTCATTGAGGAGTCTCAGAGTCCTTGGTCATCGCCTGTGGCGATAGTGCAAAAGCCGGGGAAAGTGCGACTGTGTTTGGATGCTCGGAAACTTAACAACGTTACGGTGAAAGATGCATATCCTTTGCCTTTGATCGATGGAATCCTCAGTAGGCTCCCTAAGGCCAGATTCATTACGAGTCTTGACCTTAAGGATGCCTTCTGGCAAATTCCATTAGATGAAAGGTCAAAGGAAAAGACAGCGTTTACCGTACCTGGGCGTCCGTTATACCAGTTTGTAACTATGCCCTTTGGCTTATGTAACGCTCCACAGACGATGTCCAGACTCATGGATAAAGTGATTCCACCACATTTACGATCTAGAGTATTTGTATATTTGGATGACCTCCTACTAATGACAGAAACCTTAGACGAACACATTTTGCTTTTACACGAAGTGGCTCTATGTATGAGGAAAGCTAATCTTACGATAAATATAGAGAAAAGCAAATTTGTACTAAAATCGGTCAAATATTTAGGGCATGTAATAGGCCATGGCATAGTCTCAACTGATCCAGAAAAGGTTCAGGCGATAGAAACATTTCCATTGCCAACGTCTGTCCGTCAAATGCGAAGATTCTTAGGGATTTGTGGGTGGTATAGGCATTTTGTTAAAAATTTTGCCTCCTTAACAGCACCACTCACAGATATGCTAAAGAAATGTAGAAAATTTAACTGGTCAGAAGAATCAAAAACTTCTTTTAATGAACTTAAAAATGCTCTATCTTCCGCTCCAGTCCTACACAACCCGGACTTTTCGCGGCCATTTTCCATTCAGTGTGATGCGAGCAAATACGGTGTCGGGGCTGTTCTTGCGCAAAGAGACGAGGATGAAATTGAAGCTCCAATCGCATTTATGAGCCATAAGCTCACCAATGCACAAGTCAATTATTCTGTATCAGAGCAAGAATGTCTTGCTGCTGTAATGGCCGTCAAAAAGTTTCGCCCTTATGTAGAAGGGCAAGAGTTCGAAATCATAACCGACCATGCCTCTCTGAAATGGCTTATGAGCCAGACTGATTTGCACGGACGATTGGCCAGATGGGCGTTGAAATTGCAAGGGTTCAACTTTAAAATTAGTCATCGTAAAGGAAGTCTAAACGTTGTGCCGGACTCCTTGTCTAGGATGTATTCGCTAAACAATGATGAATTAGAATTGTTGATCGTAGAGGATAAATACCTTGAAGCTATAGATAGTTCTATAGAAATCGATTTAGAATCGAAAGAATTTAATTCTTTGGAATATGTTTCTTTGATTACTAGACTGAGTTCGAAATTGGAACAATTACCTGATATTCAAATTATTGACGGTTTTGTGTATAGACGATGTGAGCACGCTTCAGGCATAGAGTTGCAAGAGCAATTGTCGTGGAAATTATGGGTACCATCTACATTAACGCTTGATCTCATAAAAAGAGCTCATGATCACCCACTATGCGCACATGGTGGACTAGGTAAAACATTGCATAGACTCAAGCAGTTTTTCTATTGGCCTAAAATGGTAAAGCAAGTCTTAGAGTATGTAAAATCGTGCGAAGTCTGTAAACAAACGAAGGCACCCAATAAGTCTTTAAAACCTCCTATGGGACAACAATCGACTTCTGAGAGAGTTTTTCAGAAGCTATATATCGATTTATTAGGCCCGTATCCACGATCTTCGTCAGGAAACATTGGAGTAATAATTGTACTAGATCACCTTTCAAAATTTTGTTTTTTAGAACCAATAAAAAAATTTACTACCAGTCCCATTGTTAATTTCATAGAAAAACGCATTTTCCATGTATTTGGTGTGCCGGAATCCATAACAACGGATAACGGAGTACAATTTAAATCAGTCATGTTTAAAGAACTGTTACAAAAATATGGTGTTTTTCACAATGTAACTGCATTATATTCGCCACAAGCAAACGCTAGTGAACGCGTTAACCGTTCGGTTTTGGCCGCTGTAAGAGCATATATAAAACCATCTCAAAAAGATTGGGATGAGAATCTCTCAGCGATTTGCTGTGCACTTCGCAGTGCAATCCACAGTAGTACTGGATTCTCTCCCTATTATCTCCTATTTGGCCAAAATATGCTAGTTCATGGAAAGTCCTACTCGCTACTACGAAATGCCAAATTATTAGAGGACCCAAGTATAAATGTGAAAAACGATGAAAAACTGGAGTTAGTGCGAGAAAAAGCAAGAGGAAATCTAAAAAGGTCCTATGAACGAAATGTAAGAACGTATAACCTACGTTGTCGTCCAGTAAATTTTGAAGTGGGTCAAATAGTTTATAGACGAAACTTCGCTCAATCAAAGGCCATTGATCATTTTAATAGCAAACTGGCAAATCAGTTCGAAAAGGCAAAAATAACAGCTAAACACGGTAGTGTTACTATGATTTGGAGGACATGTCAGGCAAACAATTAGGAAAGTTTCATGCAAAAGACATTCGAACTTGATTTGTCACTCTAATTGTAACAAGAGAAGAACTCGTAATATGTTTTGTATTCTATATAAATCAAAAAAGAAAAGCAAATGGACTTCAGGTTATGTTCCTTTGGTGCGGACAAACCAACACAACCTGTTTTGTAATATTTTTATTATTTTTCATTTAAAATAGAATTAGAACAATATGTCAAATACTAAATTTCTATTATTTTGCCTTAGAAAAAAAAACGAAAAAAACAAAGCAGCATGATTTTGGATAGGAATATTATATTGGTACTTTTTTTTGTGCGTAGGTTTTGGTACATAGAGATGGTTACATTATGGATTGCCCATCACTGTCATCCAAACTATTCCCAGTTGTATTTATGCTCTTTTTTTTATGATGAACAATTAATTATTATATTAACTCGATCATGTATACTTTTCAGTTATCATTTAGGTTATATATACATGATAATTGAGATAGCTATACATATGTACCTCGCCCGTTATACATGTGTAGGTACTCTTCTAATATCTCGCGATGAGAAAAGCCATAATTAATGCGTAAAAAGAAGCTGAATGATAGTTGAGTTTCAAAAAAGGCAGTCTTTTCAATATCGACTTTCAATAAGTTGACACGTATTTGTTACATAGAATATAAAAAAAAGGCTATAGAGAAAAACGTGTGAAGAAGTTAAAAGTTAATATAATATAATATTTATTAGAGCGTTTGGTGGCAAGCATTTTTTTTTTGAACTTAAAAAAAAAACATACCTTATGGTACAAGAAAGGTATTAATTACAAAAAAAAAATTATAAAAAAAATTTACATCAGGCGATAATCTTCCTCAACGTGGTCTGTTCTGGAAATATCCATATTACGCCTGACCAGTTACAAATTAATTTTGATATTGGCAACATCTGCTCAAATAGGTAACTATAAAATTTGTTACAATTTTGTTCAGTATTGATGCCCATAATTTGTTTCATAGCATCTACTGCATTTCCATTTCAATTTTTATTCGGGGATAGTGGAGAGAGAACCACACTGGTTCTCTCCACTCCCGACTCCTTTTTTTGTGGTACCAGGAAAAATAACCTTTAAGTGACCGGGGGAAACCTGCAAGAAAACTAACAACTTGGGTGAGGCATCCATCGTTAAATATATGTTTGCGACCGTCACGTCATCCTAAATATGCCATGGAACAACCCCATAAAAAAAACCAGCTAAACCTTCCAAATTCAGCTTTTAAATGAAAATCAACATTCCAATACGACGCATAAGAAAATTCACGGAGAAGCCATACACATAGTGTATGTTGACATAACCAAACCTAACCTAAACGATATCTAATTCCGTAATTGAGTTATTCCTCCTTTGCTGATCAACTAAAGTAACTACACACTAATTCATGCTAACTCTATCTATGTAGACTCACATACATATAATTACTAGCTAAAAAAAAAAAAAAACAAAGAAAAACCTTATTCATTAACCCCCCTATTAGTATTTAAAATTATATTGCTATGCCCAGCACTATTAACCTATAAATTCCTTATTTCATATGGATATGCAAAATTACCATCTAATTACACAAATCCGTAATATAATATCCTACTTCCTATTCCCAAATACTAAAACGTAATACATCCACCTTCATAGTAAACATTATTACCTTTTAGAATTAAAAAAAAAAACAAAATTATTATTACAGACTTTGTTCTGGAAAATAAACCTATTTTCAAGGAAAGACTTGAAAAAAGTTTGGTTAAACATAATATTTTAAAATTCTGTGTAACTCTTATTGGAGAGTACATACAAAGTGTTGGGGAAGAAATGGACTTGTGTCAAATTTCACACAGAGCAAAAATGGATTTGTTGTGTCTGGGAAGTAATGTTGATGACCTAATTGAAAAACAATTCCAGGACATTCATAATAAAATGTCAGAATTCGAGGAAAGAGACTCCGGGTGGACTTTAATCAGAATTATTCGCGACGAAATTAACATAAACAAAATTTGCCTGGTAAAAGGATCACATTGGATAAGAACACCATGCAAACTGACTAAACGAAAGGCCTGTATCAACATTGAAAACAATGATGATTACTGTTTCAAATGGGCTTTAGTTGCCGCATTGGATACCACAAAAATAGAGCATAAGCAACGTTGCAGCTCATGTAACATCGAAGATATTAGTGCTGATCTCATTTGCCTACAAAATGGAATTGTGGTTGATTTTACAAATTTAAAGTTCCCATTGGCAATAAAAAACATCAAAGTATTTGAGGATAGGAATGATGGTATAAGTGTGAACGTGTTTGGGTGCGATAATGAGAAGGATAAAATAATTGGACTATTCTACAATACACAAAAAGAAAAAATGAAGCATGTTAATTTAATGCTGCTGGAAGCTGGAGACATTCATCATTATATATTTATCCAAAACATATCAAGGTAAGTAAATACATACTTATGATTGAATAACTATATACATATATAAATTTATTCCTTTTACAGACTTTTGAAAGCTCAGACAACCAAGCGCCATGACACACTTTTATTCTGTAACACCTGCCTACAATATACGCACAATGAATGGACTATGGACCAACACAAAACGGAATGTGGGAAAATTGTTGCCTTCTCCCGAAGATAGTATTTTGAAGTTTAAAGATCATGTAATATTTTTATTATTTTTCATTTAAAATAGAATTAGAACAATATGTCAAATACTAAATTTCTATTATTTTGCCTTAGAAAAAAAAAAACGAAAAAAACAAAGCAGCATGATTTTGGATAGGAATATTATATTGGTACTTTTTTTTGTGCGTAGGTTTTGGTACATAGAGATGGTTACATTATGGATTGCCCATCACTGTCATCCAAACTATTCCCAGTTGTATTTATGCTCTTTTTTTTTATGATGAACAATTAATTATTATATTAACTCGATCATGTATACTTTTCAGTTATCATTTAGGTTATATATACATGATAATTGAGATAGCTATACATATGTACCTCGCCCGTTATACATGTGTAGGTACTCTTCTAATATCTCGCGATGAGAAAAGCCATAATTAATGCGTAAAAAGAAGCTGAATGATAGTTGAGTTTCAAAAAAGGCAGTCTTTTCAATATCGACTTTCAATAAGTTGACACGTATTTGTTACATAGAATATAAAAAAAGGCTATAGAGAAAAACGTGTGAAGAAGTTAAAAGTTAATATAATATAATATTTATTAGAGCGTTTGGTGGCAAGCATTTTTTTTGAACTTAAAAAAAAAACATACCTTATGGTACAAGAAAGGTATTAATTACAAAAAAAAAATTATAAAAAAAATTTACATCAGGCGATAATCTTCCTCAACGTGGTCTGTTCTGGAAATATCCATATTACGCCTGACCAGTTACAAATTAATTTTGATATTGGCAACATCTGCTCAAATAGGTAACTATAAAATTTGTTACAATTTTGTTCAGTATTGATGCCCATAATTTGTTTCATAGCATCTACTGCATTTCCATTTCAATTTTTATTCGGGGATAGTGGAGAGAGAACCACACTGGTTCTCTCCACTCCCGACTCCTTTTTTTGTGGTACCAGGAAAAATAACCTTTAAGTGACCGGGGGAAACCTGCAAGAAAACTAACAACTTGGGTGAGGCATCCATCGTTAAATATATGTTTGCGACCGTCACGTCATCCTAAATATGCCATGGAACAACCCCATAAAAAAAACCAGCTAAACCTTCCAAATTCAGCTTTTAAATGAAAATCAACATTCCAATACGACGCATAAGAAAATTCACGGAGAAGCCATACACATAGTGTATGTTGACATAACCAAACCTAACCTAAACGATATCTAATTCCGTAATTGAGTTATTCCTCCTTTGCTGATCAACTAAAGTAACTACACACTAATTCATGCTAACTCTATCTATGTAGACTCACATACATATAATTACTAGCTAAAAAAAAAAAAAACAAAGAAAAACCTTATTCATTAACCCCCCTATTAGTATTTAAAATTATATTGCTATGCCCAGCACTATTAACCTATAAATTCCTTATTTCATATGGATATGCAAAATTACCATCTAATTACACAAATCCGTAATATAATATCCTACTTCCTATTCCCAAATACTAAAACGTAATACATCCACCTTCATAGTAAACATTATTACCTTTTAGAATTAAAAAAAAAAAACAAAATTATTCAATCTAGGCTAAGCATACACTAGAACCTAAAGAACTTTTGTCACAAACTTTCCCTAATCATTACCACTTTCACATCAAATATTAACAGACCATTAACATAAATTTGGTTAACATAGTTCCATCACAAAGCAGAAGGCCTTCAGCAGCGTGGGAATCTACAAGAATTCTGTAAGTTAATTCAAATTTTTTCTGTTATATATATTTTTTTTATATTAAGGTGCATGAGTATGTACTCTTAAGCTACAAATCAATAAGATTTATGTAAATGGGCACATAACATAACAAAGAAATTACATAGCATTCTAAATTTAAAGTTTTTTTTTTCTAAAAGAGAATTGAATGCATTGTTACTAAAAGAGAATTGGAAATCGACACTAAATAAAAAGAGCAAGTGAACATCGATAATAACAAAGCTTTGCAATTTCTTTGTTAATTGTTTTTTTTTGTTTTTGTTTTGCCTCTTCGCAGTTTTAAGTAAAACTTTACATATGTAATTTTATTTCGTATATATATAACTATATGTTTAAACAAACATACACATATATGTATTTTTTTTGCTAACTATCATTAAATGAATGAATATCATGAAACATAAATAATGGAGTAAACAATCTTTTAATGTGAAACTTCAGGGTCGTAGGTAAGAGCAGTTAGTATTAGGGGTTTTTCATCTTTTCACTAGCCCAAGAAAAACCATGGTTGGGAGGGTGACGAGGCCGCAGTATTTCCACCTTGCTGCTTATTAAATCTATAGGGGTCATGTTCATTGAAGGATAGTCGATTCTTGTGTTTTACATAAGGGCAATGGATGCGCACGTAATTATTATTTTTTTGTTTGTAATCTCGGTCAGCACTAGGAACAAAGAACCCTGCCCTCATCTCCCGAACTAGTTAGTTTACCTGTACGTGCGCGTGGTTCCGAAATTGACTTAAAAGGAATTTTTATTTTTGTGTTTTCTTTCGATAATACGATTGAAAGCCAAAACTTTTGACACTGTATAACTCGGCCCAATTTTGAGCTGGTCAACCACAAGAAAAAATTCTTACACATTACAAATAAATGGCGCCCAACGTGGGGCCCCAAATCATCAGAGCTTAACCTTTTCATCTGAACATTTTGTTCGGAATAATTCCACCTTAATTGTTTTCTGATTTTTGGGGGCACATCATTTTAAAACCATCCTCGTACATATTTATGAATCCAAAACCAAGAAACCGAAGCTATCAGCCAATAAGTTGTTCAAAGTAGCTATGTCACTTAGTGTATTGTCTTAATGGACTTCGGTCAGAATGCAAGAACTCGTAGGCATTGATGGAACTATTGTTATAATATTGTATAAAATTATATTTAACAATCCACTCTGAACCTGGAGTGTATTCATTCCTTAGTGTTGGTGATATAGTTAGTTGAAATATACTTTAGGTGTTGATCAATTAGTCATTGAATGACATGTTTATTTTGGAGATAAAAGACTGGAATTACGCTTTTGTAGTAAGATTTAGTTACTCAAATCGTCCACTTCTGTATTTCAATATATCGTGTTTTTTTTTGTGATGGGTTGAACAAAGCCGAAACTTCAATTATACATACCTTTTAGATACAAATAAATACTTTTTTTAGCATGGAAAAAAAAAACTTACTGACAGCCCAGATGAAGTTTTACGTTCACATACATACATACATTGTACATAAAGTTTTTTTTTATCGTAGCTACTTACAAAACGAGGAAAGAAAAAAATAATAATAATAATAATAAAAAAATAAAATAAAATAAAATAAAAAATAAATAAAGAAAAAAAAAAGGTAAGAAAATGTCCGTCGCTCATAGTAACGAGAACTTAACGGCCTTAGAGGATGCCAATAATAGACGGCACTGTACCATTTGTAACAAAGATTACGAAATTGATGACGTGATTGTTTCAACTCCGTGTAATCACATTTTTCATAAAAACTGTATCGCCAGTGTTCTGAAAGAATCTCAAGCGTGTAGTGTGTGCGGGAAGGCGTGTAGGCAGACGAAACTTAGATCGTATAATATTTTGTTAGGTGCTGAGAGTCAAAATTCAACTGTCCCTTCGAATGCTGAAAACCTTGCCAATCGTGGTGCAGTTCCAAAGGGGTATACTCACGCTCCGTCTAGTCAGAATACATTCAGATGTACTTCTGATAACGTTCAGCCAACTTCCTTGCGGAATATTAATGGACAGAAGGAAATGGCAGTAGACAATTTACTTAATATTTCACAAGGAAATATAAGCACACGAAAGGTACAAACAAGTGTGGAACTGCAGAATGTTAGTGATACTAATACGTTAGCATTCCTGATTAATGAAGCGGTAAGAACACAACTAGCATCTCTTAATATGAACCCCAATCAAAATTTTAGACCAAGTTTTGGAGACGTTTACTCGACCCACTCAAATCGCAATTCCGTAAATGGGGATGATAGAAATAGTATTGGATACTCACAGAACAACGGTAGAAATTTTCGAAATAGAAATAACCTTAATCGGCAAAATGCAAATAGACCAAACAATTTTTATAACAGTGAGTTTTCTGCACATAAGATTTCTAATATAATGTCAGGTTGGCACCTTAAATTTAGCGGACAGGAGGAGGAAGGACTGTCTGTCGATAATTTTATATACAGGGTACAAGCCCTCACTATTCAAAGCTTGCGCGGAGACTTTGATATGTTATGTAGAAACGTACACCTGCTTTTCTGTGGCAAAGCAATGGACTGGTTCTGGCGCTTCCATAGAACTGCTCATAACCTGAATTGGGAAACTTTGTGTGCTGAACTACGGAATCAATTTCGAGACCGAAGAACAGACTTTGATTTAAAAGAACAGATTAGAAGCAGGAAACAAAGATTGGGAGAGAAGTTTGACTCATTTTACGAAGCTGTTTTACAGACAACAGATAAGTTACAAACGCCTATTTCAGATTTCGAGTTGATAGAGATATTAAAAAGGAATTTGAGGCCCGAGGTTAGAAAAGAACTGTTACATTTTAATATTTCCTCGATTTCGAAATTACGAGAATATGTCCGGAAACACGAGATTCTTGAAGAGGAACTCGAAAACCGACGATCAAACAGAAATTTTGTTCCTCGCAAGTTGGTGTCTGAAATCGACCCTGAACATACAGAAGACCAAGTACCAGCAGAAGTAGATGAAATAAAAGAAATGTCTTGTTGGAACTGCTCAAAAGGTGGACATCGTTTTGAAGATTGTCTAGAAGATAGAACAGTTTTTTGTTATGGCTGTGGTACACCAAACATTTTCAAGCCCAATTGTCCTAGATGTAACAATTTTCCAAAAAACTATTCAAAAAACTATCCAAACCAATCCAAACCCAAGCAATATCACTCCAAGTCAACCCAAATGTAAAATCAGATTTAAATCAACCAAATTCTAATTCCCCTTTGAACAATGATGGTTCATTCCAATCCAATAGTATACCTCGACATTTCAAACCTTACCACAAAAGACTACAAGATTACAAAAGAATTAGAGAGAAAATTTTTAGTGAGGTCAATAGTGTTAAGGTCGTTGAGCCGAAAACTCGACGAAATACAAGAAGATTAAAGGAATTTTGGAAGAAAGTCATTAACAATCGCAGGCAATGGTGTTCTGCTGTTATATCAGATACACATAATTACGATATAAGACCTTTTACCACGGTACGAATTTTTGATGAAAACGTTGTAGGGATGATTGATACCGGGGCAACGGTATCTGTTTTCGGATCCGATTATGCCAATGAGTTTATAAAAAGTAATAAGCCTCCCTACAAAAAGTTAAACGTATATTCAAAAACCGCTGATGGCACTAAACATGCTACGGTAGGTAATGTCACCACCAATGTAACATTCAGAGGCGTGACTAAACCAATTACATTTTTGATTATTCCTCATTTGAAGCAGAATTTGTATTTAGGGGTGGATTTCGTCAGGACTTTTGATTTGGCAAAAGACTTATTTTTTGAAGGTTCTACAGGGGGAGAGAACTCGGAAATCGATTATGATGGACCAAACGATAATGTTCATATGTTGAATCTTGAACAGAGAAATAGACTTAACACCGCTATAAACTCATTTCCATCATTTTCTAAAGAAGGTCTTGGTCGAACACCACTTGTTAGTCATATAATAGACACTGGCGATAATAAGCCAATTAAGCAGCGCTACTTTGCCGTTTCTCCTGCCATAGAAAAATTGTTAGCAGCAGAAATCGATCGTATGCTTAAGTTAGGTGTCATTGAGGAGTCTCAGAGTCCTTGGTCATCGCCTGTGGCGATAGTGCAAAAGCCGGGGAAAGTGCGACTGTGTTTGGATGCTCGGAAACTTAACAACGTTACGGTGAAAGATGCATATCCTTTGCCTTTGATCGATGGAATCCTCAGTAGGCTCCCTAAGGCCAGATTCATTACGAGTCTTGACCTTAAGGATGCCTTCTGGCAAATTCCATTAGATGAAAGGTCAAAGGAAAAGACAGCGTTTACCGTACCTGGGCGTCCGTTATACCAGTTTGTAACTATGCCCTTTGGCTTATGTAACGCTCCACAGACGATGTCCAGACTCATGGATAAAGTGATTCCACCACATTTACGATCTAGAGTATTTGTATATTTGGATGACCTCCTACTAATGACAGAAACCTTAGACGAACACATTTTGCTTTTACACGAAGTGGCTCTATGTATGAGGAAAGCTAATCTTACGATAAATATAGAGAAAAGCAAATTTGTACTAAAATCGGTCAAATATTTAGGGCATGTAATAGGCCATGGCATAGTCTCAACTGATCCAGAAAAGGTTCAGGCGATAGAAACATTTCCATTGCCAACGTCTGTCCGTCAAATGCGAAGATTCTTAGGGATTTGTGGGTGGTATAGGCATTTTGTTAAAAATTTTGCCTCCTTAACAGCACCACTCACAGATATGCTAAAGAAATGTAGAAAATTTAACTGGTCAGAAGAATCAAAAACTTCTTTTAATGAACTTAAAAATGCTCTATCTTCCGCTCCAGTCCTACACAACCCGGACTTTTCGCGGCCATTTTCCATTCAGTGTGATGCGAGCAAATACGGTGTCGGGGCTGTTCTTGCGCAAAGAGACGAGGATGAAATTGAAGCTCCAATCGCATTTATGAGCCATAAGCTCACCAATGCACAAGTCAATTATTCTGTATCAGAGCAAGAATGTCTTGCTGCTGTAATGGCCGTCAAAAAGTTTCGCCCTTATGTAGAAGGGCAAGAGTTCGAAATCATAACCGACCATGCCTCTCTGAAATGGCTTATGAGCCAGACTGATTTGCACGGACGATTGGCCAGATGGGCGTTGAAATTGCAAGGGTTCAACTTTAAAATTAGTCATCGTAAAGGAAGTCTAAACGTTGTGCCGGACTCCTTGTCTAGGATGTATTCGCTAAACAATGATGAATTAGAATTGTTGATCGTAGAGGATAAATACCTTGAAGCTATAGATAGTTCTATAGAAATCGATTTAGAATCGAAAGAATTTAATTCTTTGGAATATGTTTCTTTGATTACTAGACTGAGTTCGAAATTGGAACAATTACCTGATATTCAAATTATTGACGGTTTTGTGTATAGACGATGTGAGCACGCTTCAGGCATAGAGTTGCAAGAGCAATTGTCGTGGAAATTATGGGTACCATCTACATTAACGCTTGATCTCATAAAAAGAGCTCATGATCACCCACTATGCGCACATGGTGGACTAGGTAAAACATTGCATAGACTCAAGCAGTTTTTCTATTGGCCTAAAATGGTAAAGCAAGTCTTAGAGTATGTAAAATCGTGCGAAGTCTGTAAACAAACGAAGGCACCCAATAAGTCTTTAAAACCTCCTATGGGACAACAATCGACTTCTGAGAGAGTTTTTCAGAAGCTATATATCGATTTATTAGGCCCGTATCCACGATCTTCGTCAGGAAACATTGGAGTAATAATTGTACTAGATCACCTTTCAAAATTTTGTTTTTTAGAACCAATAAAAAAATTTACTACCAGTCCCATTGTTAATTTCATAGAAAAACGCATTTTCCATGTATTTGGTGTGCCGGAATCCATAACAACGGATAACGGAGTACAATTTAAATCAGTCATGTTTAAAGAACTGTTACAAAAATATGGTGTTTTTCACAATGTAACTGCATTATATTCGCCACAAGCAAACGCTAGTGAACGCGTTAACCGTTCGGTTTTGGCCGCTGTAAGAGCATATATAAAACCATCTCAAAAAGATTGGGATGAGAATCTCTCAGCGATTTGCTGTGCACTTCGCAGTGCAATCCACAGTAGTACTGGATTCTCTCCCTATTATCTCCTATTTGGCCAAAATATGCTAGTTCATGGAAAGTCCTACTCGCTACTACGAAATGCCAAATTATTAGAGGACCCAAGTATAAATGTGAAAAACGATGAAAAACTGGAGTTAGTGCGAGAAAAAGCAAGAGGAAATCTAAAAAGGTCCTATGAACGAAATGTAAGAACGTATAACCTACGTTGTCGTCCAGTAAATTTTGAAGTGGGTCAAATAGTTTATAGACGAAACTTCGCTCAATCAAAGGCCATTGATCATTTTAATAGCAAACTGGCAAATCAGTTCGAAAAGGCAAAAATAACAGCTAAACACGGTAGTGTTACTATGATTTGGAGGACATGTCAGGCAAACAATTAGGAAAGTTTCATGCAAAAGACATTCGAACTTGATTTGTCACTCTAATTGTAACAAGAGAAGAACTCGTAATATGTTTTGTATTCTATATAAATCAAAAAAGAAAAGCAAATGGACTTCAGGTTATGTTCCTTTGGTGCGGACAAACCAACACAACCTGTTTTGTAATATTTTTATTATTTTTCATTTAAAATAGAATTAGAACAATATGTCAAATACTAAATTTCTATTATTTTGCCTTAGAAAAAAAAACGAAAAAAACAAAGCAGCATGATTTTGGATAGGAATATTATATTGGTACTTTTTTTTGTGCGTAGGTTTTGGTACATAGAGATGGTTACATTATGGATTGCCCATCACTGTCATCCAAACTATTCCCAGTTGTATTTATGCTCTTTTTTTTATGATGAACAATTAATTATTATATTAACTCGATCATGTATACTTTTCAGTTATCATTTAGGTTATATATACATGATAATTGAGATAGCTATACATATGTACCTCGCCCGTTATACATGTGTAGGTACTCTTCTAATATCTCGCGATGAGAAAAGCCATAATTAATGCGTAAAAAGAAGCTGAATGATAGTTGAGTTTCAAAAAAGGCAGTCTTTTCAATATCGACTTTCAATAAGTTGACACGTATTTGTTACATAGAATATAAAAAAAAGGCTATAGAGAAAAACGTGTGAAGAAGTTAAAAGTTAATATAATATAATATTTATTAGAGCGTTTGGTGGCAAGCATTTTTTTTTTGAACTTAAAAAAAAAACATACCTTATGGTACAAGAAAGGTATTAATTACAAAAAAAAAATTATAAAAAAAATTTACATCAGGCGATAATCTTCCTCAACGTGGTCTGTTCTGGAAATATCCATATTACGCCTGACCAGTTACAAATTAATTTTGATATTGGCAACATCTGCTCAAATAGGTAACTATAAAATTTGTTACAATTTTGTTCAGTATTGATGCCCATAATTTGTTTCATAGCATCTACTGCATTTCCATTTCAATTTTTATTCGGGGATAGTGGAGAGAGAACCACACTGGTTCTCTCCACTCCCGACTCCTTTTTTTGTGGTACCAGGAAAAATAACCTTTAAGTGACCGGGGGAAACCTGCAAGAAAACTAACAACTTGGGTGAGGCATCCATCGTTAAATATATGTTTGCGACCGTCACGTCATCCTAAATATGCCATGGAACAACCCCATAAAAAAAACCAGCTAAACCTTCCAAATTCAGCTTTTAAATGAAAATCAACATTCCAATACGACGCATAAGAAAATTCACGGAGAAGCCATACACATAGTGTATGTTGACATAACCAAACCTAACCTAAACGATATCTAATTCCGTAATTGAGTTATTCCTCCTTTGCTGATCAACTAAAGTAACTACACACTAATTCATGCTAACTCTATCTATGTAGACTCACATACATATAATTACTAGCTAAAAAAAAAAAAAAACAAAGAAAAACCTTATTCATTAACCCCCCTATTAGTATTTAAAATTATATTGCTATGCCCAGCACTATTAACCTATAAATTCCTTATTTCATATGGATATGCAAAATTACCATCTAATTACACAAATCCGTAATATAATATCCTACTTCCTATTCCCAAATACTAAAACGTAATACATCCACCTTCATAGTAAACATTATTACCTTTTAGAATTAAAAAAAAAAACAAAATTATTCAATCTAGGCTAAGCATACACTAGAACCTAAAGAACTTTTGTCACAAACTTTCCCTAATCATTACCACTTTCACATCAAATATTAACAGACCATTAACATAAATTTGGTTAACATAATTCCATCACAAAGCAGAAGGCCTTCAGCAGCGTGGGAATCTACAAGAATTCTGTAAGTTAATTCAAATTTTTTCTGTTATATATATTTTTTTTATATTAAGGTGCATGAGTATGTACTCTTAAGCTACAAATCAATAAGATTTATGTAAATGGGTACATAACATAACAAAGAAATTACATAGCATTCTAAAATTAAAGTTTTTTTTTCTAAAAGAGAATTGAATGCATTGTTACTAAAAGAGAATTGGAAATCGACACTAAATAAAAAGAGCAAGTGAACATCGATAATAACAAAGCTTTGCAATTTCTTTGTTAATTGTTTTTTTTTGTTTTTGTTTTGCCTCTTCGCAGTTTTAAGTAAAACTTTACATATGTAATTTTATTTCGTATATATATAACTATATGTTTAAACAAACATACACATATATGTATTTTTTTTTGCTAACTATCATTAAATGAATGAATATCATGAAACATAAATAATGGAGTAAACAATCTTTTAATGTGAAACTTCAGGGTCGTAGGTAAGAGCAGTTAGTATTAGGAGTTTTTCATCTTTTCACTAGCCCAAGAAAAACCATGGTTGGGAGGGTGACGAGGCCGCAGTATTTCCACCTTGCTGCTTATTAAATCTATAGGGGTCATGTTCATTGAAGGATAGTCGATTCTTGTGTTTTACATAAGGGCAATGGATGCGCACGTAATTATTATTTTTTTGTTTGTAATCTCGGTCAGCACTAGGAACAAAGAACCCTGCCCTCATCTCCCGAACTAGTTAGTTTACCTGTACGTGCGCGTGGTTCCGAAATTGACTTAAAAGGAATTTTTATTTTTGTGTTTTCTTTCGATAATACGATTGAAAACCAAAACTTTTGACACTGTATAACTCGGCCCAATTTTGAGCTGGTCAACCACAAGAAAAAATTCTTACACATTACAATCACCAGAGGCAGATGGATGTGCTATTCGTTATATATGCAGATTTTGAATGCATACTAGAAGATATCCAAACTACTGTAATTGACAAAACTCAAGTTATAAAGAGGCACATTCCTTGTGCCTTTAGTTATTATATAAAATGTATAGGTAATAATAGTTTAGATAAATTTAAGATATATACTAGTGAGGACGCAGGTGTAAAATTTGTTGACTGGTTAATTGACGATTGTGAAGATATTTACAATCAGTTCCTCACCAGTAAGACAAAAATGAACAGCTTGACCCTTTCGGAAATATACAGTTTTCAAATTCAATAAATTGTCACACATGTGACAAATTTCTCGGTAAAGATCGCGTAAGAGATCATTGCCATATAAGTGGTAAATATCGAGGTGCAGCTCACAATATTTTCAACTTAAAGTACCAAATTCCGAAGTTCATACCCATATATTTTCATAATTATTCATCTTATGAATCGCACCTCTTTGTTAAAGAATTATGTAAAAAGTCTGACAACATAAAAGTCCTACCACTGAACAAAGAACTGTACATTTCACTATCTAAATATGACTGACAATTGCAATCTTGAACTCCGCTTTTTAGATACTATTCGTTTTATGGCTGATAGCTTAGAATCCTTAACAAATAACCTTACGGACAATAACTTTCATACGGTTAGGGCACACTTTAACAGAAAGACAGAATTTGACCTTGTACGAAAAAAGGGCGTTTTCCCTTATGAATATCTTGATTCGTTTGAAAAATTAGATGATGGTCAGCCTCCATCAAGAGAAGATTTTTTTAACAAATTAAATAATAAGGAATGCTTAATTGAAGATTATGAGCATGCAATAAAGATTTGGCATACCTTTAATTGGAAAACCCTGCGATATTATATGGAATTATATCTCGAAGCAGATGTGCTTTTGTTAGCAGGTATATTCGAAATTTTTCGAAAGTATGTAAGGGAATTTATAATCTAGATCCGTGTCAGTACTATAGTGGTCCAGGACTATCATGGGATGCCATGTTAAAACACACACAAATAGAATTAGAGTTGTTAACAGACATTGACATGTATAATTTCTTTAAAAATGGAATACGCGGTGGAATGGTACAGTGCAGTAAACGATATTCCAAAGCAAATAATAAATATTTAGATGATTTTGATGAAGACAAGCCTTCAGAATTTCTAATATATTTAGACGCAAATAACCTTTACGGTTGGGCGATATCTGAGTATCTTCCTTATGGTGGATTCCGATGGCTGACAAGTGATGAGCATAGATAATAACTCACAAGATGGTTATGTATATGAGGTCACTTTGGAATATCCATCACATCTGCATGACTCTCACAATGACCTTCCCTTCTGTGTTGAAAACAAGAAAACTTTAGAATCAAACCATAAGAAATTAATTGCGGATTTTTCGGCAAAAAACTCTTATGTAATACATTACAGAGTTCTTAAGCAATGTTTGGAATATGGTTTGATTCTAAAGAAAACGCATTTAAACAATCTCCATGGTTAAAAGGTTATATTGACTTAAATACCAAACACAGAGTCACTGCTAAAAATGCTTTTGCGAAAAAAATTTTCAAATTACTCAATAATGCTGTGTATTGCAAAACAATGGAGAATGTGAACAAGAGGAGAGATGTGAAAATTGTAACCAACTGGAACAGAACAAACTGTAACCATTTGGGGGCTCAAGATTGGATATCTAAATCCAATTTTCATAGTTTATCTAAATTTTCTGAAGATATGATAGCTATAGAAATGAATAGAGTCAAAACATATTACAACAAGCCCATATACTTGGGATTTTGCGTCTTGGAGCTTTCTAAATGGAAAATGTATAATTTCCATTATGGATTCATGCAGCCCAAGTTTAAAGCAAATTTATCTTTAAATTACATGGACACCGACTCATTTATATATACAATAAAAACTGACAACTTTTATGCCGACATAAAATCTGACATAGAACAAAGATTTGACACTTTCGATTACCTAAAAGATAACGTGTATGGTATTCCTCTTTTAAACAAAAAGGTGCTGGGTATGATGAAGGATGAGAATTGTGGGAAAGTGATGAAAGAATTTGTTGGACTTCGGTCTAAAATGTATTCTTTTAGCGTGCAATATGAAAATGATGTTAAAAAATCGAAGGGGGTTAAGAAATGTGTTCTTGATAAATATAATTTAGATGCGTATAGAAATTGTTTATTTAATAAGTCTATTGTTTATGATGATATGTTAACATTTAAGTAAAAAATTCATCAAGTTTATACCAACCAACTAAATAAGGTTGTATAAGTTATCAAGATGATAAAACAAGAATACTATGTGATGGTATAAATACATATGCATGGTATAATTATCGAATTGAGGAAACAAATCCAGATTATGAACAAGATATGTTGCTAATGGAAATTGATAAGCTTCAAGAAGAATGTTGAATTTCTTACTTAAATGTAACTTGTTTCTGTTTATATGTAAATATTTAGTTATTAATGTTTAGTTATTAAGAAAATTTGGTTTGTTATCAAAAATTCTAATAATGAAAAAAGTTAAATAATAATAAAAAAATTATATTAATAACAAAAAAAAAACTAATACAATCTTTGTTTCATTTTTGTCCCAATTTATTATCTATTGTTAAACATGAAGCAGTAAAGTTTGTTTTGCACCAAAAAATGACTAAAAAACTACATTAAGAGAGGGCTGCCTATAGGCAGCCCTAACGTCATCGAATAGAAAGAAAACGTTGACGTTGTCTGAGCATGAGCAACTGCGCTGCTAGCAGAGAAAACAATTCTTATTGGGTCAAAACGATCCTAGTAGAAATCATGTAGTTTTTCGCTTACATGCAAATTTTTTTATTTATAAGTTGAACTGTAATGTTAAATCCAGCATAGTCTGGATTTGATTGGCTTATTTCTTGACAAAGGAATTTGAATTTTACAACATTATGAAATTTTATTAAATTTCTTTCTTTACAAAGTAAAAAAAAAATGTTCGATAATCTGATAAGTCATTCATTAAATTTTTAACTCACAAATTTCTGTTATCTTCCTAAGGAAACGATGATTATTAATTATCCGATGAATAGGTAAAACTTTCTGCTTTCTAATTTGAATTACATGATCTTTAAAAATATCTTTGTATTTGCTTATGTGTACATTAAATGTTGCATAAACTTTAAGTATTTTATATGTATATTTTTTAAGTGATAGAATACACTACTTAAATGTTTTCCACATTTTTAGAGATAAACTTTAATCGTGGGCCATTCCAACTGAAGAATATCTTCAACGATAGATATAATATCTTGTTATTTAAATCTTTGACTTCATTTCTAAGAACTACAACTTCTTCGCTTATGCCCTTTTTTGCATATTTTTGATTTGTGAATTCAAATAGACTTTATTAACAACATCTTGTCCATCCAACGGTGAAGCTATATTTACAATTCTTCTAAATATATTACAATGCGTCTAAATATATTAGAAATTCTGAAGGCTTGTCTTCATCAAAATCATCTAAATATTTACTATTTGCTTTGGGATATCGTTTACTGCTCTGTACCATTCCACCGCATATTCCCTTTTTAAAGAAATTATACATGTCAATATCTGTTAACAACTCTAATTCTATTTGTGTGTGTTTTAACGTGGCATCCCATGATTGTCCTGGAGCAGTATAGTACTGACACGGATCTAGATTATAAATTTCCTTACATACTTTTCGAAAAATTTCGAATATATCTGCTAACAAAAGCACATCTGCTTTGAGATATAATTCCATATAATATCGCAGGGTTTTGCAATTAAAGGTATGCCAAATCTTTATTGCATGCTCATAATCTTCAATTGAGCATTCCTTGTTATTTAATTTGTTAAAAAAATCTTCTCTTGATGGAAGCTGACCATCATCCAATTTTTCAAACTAATCAAGATATTCATAAGGGAAAACACCCTTTCTTCGTACAAGGTCAAATTCTGTCTTTCTGTTAAAGTGTGCCCTAACCGTATGAAAGTCATTGTCCGTAAGGTTAATTGTTAAGGATTCTAAACTATCAGCCATAAAAGGAATAGTATCTAAAAATCGGAGTTCAAGATTGCAATTGTCAGACATATTTAGATAGTGAAATGTACAGTTCTTTGTTCAGTGGTAGGACTTTTATGTTGTCAGACTTTTTACGTAATTCTTTAACAAAGAGGTGCGAATCATAAGATGAATAATTATGAAAATATATGGGTATGAACTTCGGAATTTGGTACTTTAAGTTGAAAATATTGTGAGCTGCACCTCGATATTTACCACTTATATGGCAATGATCTCTTACGCGATCTTTACCGAGAAATTTGTCACATATGTGACAATTTATTGAATTTTGAAAAATGTATGTTTCCGAAAGGGTCAAGCTGTTCATTTTTGTCTTACTGGTGAGGAACTGATTGTAAATATCTTCACAATCGTCAATTAACCAGTCAACAAATTTTACAGCTGCGTCCTCACCAGTATATATCTTAAATTTATCTAAACTATTATTACCTATACATTTTATATAATAACTAAAGGCACAAAGAATGTGCCTCTTTATAACTTGAGTTTTGTCAATTACAGTAGTTTGGATATCTTCTAGTATGCATTCAAAATCTGCATATATAACGAATGGCACATCCATCTGCCTCTGGTGATCTTTAAACTTCAAAATACTATCTTCGGGAGAAGGCAACAATTTTCCCACATTCCGTTTTGTGTTGGTCCATAGTCCATTCATTGTGCGTATATTGTAGGCAGGTGTTACAGAATAAAAGTGTGTCATGGCGCTTGGTTGTCTGAGCTTTCAAAAGTCTGTAAAAGGAATAAATTTATATATGTATATAGTTATTCAATCATAAGTATGTATTTACTTCCCTTGATATGTTTTGGATAAATATATAATGATGAATGTCTCCAGCTTCCAGCAGCATTAAATTAACATGCTTCATTTTTTCTTTTTGTGTATTGTAGAATGGTCCAATTATTTCACCCTTCTCATTATCGTACCCAAACACGTTCACGCTTATACCATCATTCCTATCATCAAATACTTTGATGTTTTTTAATGCCAATGGGAACTTTAAATTTGTAAAATCAACCACAATTCCATTTTGTAGGCAAATGAGATCAGCACTAATAACTTCGATGTTATATGAGCTGCAACGTTGCTTATGCTCTATTATTGTGGTATCCAATGCGGCAACTAAAGCCCATGTGAAACAGTAATCATCATTGTTTTCAATGTTGATACAGGCCTTCCGTTTAGTCAGTTTGCATGGTGTTCTTATCCAATGTGATCCTTTTACCAGGGAACTTTTGTTTATGTTAATTTCGGCGCGAATAATTCTGATTAAAGTCCACCCGGAGTCTCTTTCCTGGAATTCTGACATTTTTTTAAGAATGTCCTGGAATTGTTTTTCAATTAGGTCATCAACATTACTTCCCAGACACATAAATCCATTTTTGCGCTGTGTGAAATTTGACACAAGTCAATTTCTTCCCCAACAATTTTTATGTACTCTCCAATAAGAGTTACACAGAATTTAAAAATATTATGTTTATCCAAACTTTTTTCAAGTCTTTCCTTGAAAATAGGTTTATTTTCCAGAACAAAGTCTTCAAACAGAAGATCATCTTTTCTGTTTGGAATTCCGTACGTTGCAATATTTTTTGAATGCTGTTGTTGTTGCTGTTGTTGTTGATGTTGGTGCTGTTGTTGCTGATGATGTTACTGTTGTTGTTGTTGTTGGTGTTGAGGATATCTGGAACTGTCCATCGACAAGGCAAATTGATTATTCAAAACTGAAGGATAATAGTTGGGCATATTATATTGCCGCCATTGCATTGGTGATTTAAATTGATAAGGAATAGGAAGATGATGTGGAATTTGTATGGGTACTGAAAACTGATTGTTCAACCCCGTAGGATAGAACGAAGTCCTTATAAGCTCTTGAAACGACACCGGATATTGCTGTTGCATATTGTTCCAAGGAATAGGGTTATATAAAGGCATTGGAGGCTGTACATCACATGACACTGTCATCGGCACATATTGTAGTTGAGCATGACTTTTGCAATGCTGCAAATACGACTTTTGGTATTTGTATTCCTTTTGACATATTTCACAGACATAGCTTGAAGAATTCATTTTTATTTATTTAATTAGCAACAATCAAATTTATTTAATTATTTAATTTAATTTATTTAATCCTTTTTTTCAAAAACAACAATAAAATTTATTTAATTATTTTATTTAATTTATTTAATCCTTTTTTCAAAAACTCTATAAACTTCTTTATTATTAAATTCTTTGTTTGTTTCAAACTATTTATTTAATTAGCAACAATTAACTTTATTTAATTATTTTATTTAATTTATTTAGATATTTTTTAAAAACACTATGAACTTGTTTATTAATAAATTTTTTGCTTTCAACAGCACTTGTTGAGATATCAGAGTATACCGATGAATATCTTCATTATTTCTTCTACTTATATAAATCCTATGAGAATCGCGTAGTAGTGATCAAGTCTAATTTTTATTGATATTACGAGATATGATGAAATTCATATGTATACATAGCAACAGCAAGAACTAGAACATAACATTGTGTAATATTTTATATAAATGATGACTAATGAAATTATGGTATCAAATGATGACTCACATATCCAGCTGAATAAACAAATCAATAAACAAGATTAAGCAAGATTTTAATATGGACAGACAGACATCAATCCACATGTACAACCTCTAACCAACCCCCACCAACAAATAAAAATTAGGATGAAGGCTCATTCTCCAACACATCCACCTGAATAAACAAAAAAACACCAACAAGATTAAGCATGCATATTTAACGTAAACAAACATTTCAGACCATCTGTCATAGTAAGCAACGCAACTACAAATCCAAACGATCATGCGATTATTTGATGCAAAAAAAAAAATAGCCCCACTTGACATAAAAAATAATATAAACAAAAAGCAAACGCACATTCTTAACACCCCCCCCCCCCCTCTAACACTTCCATAACCACATTCTGAAAATATACAGACCCTCCACCAGTCAATTGGTGGACGGACATGCTTAAATAAACACAACTACATTTTAAATGTAAACACAAGCACCACAAAGAATTATCAAGAACAAAAAAATAATAATAGCCACACAATAAACCCCGTAGGAACCCAAGTCGACTTTTTTATCTACAAGTTTGGTGACGTTGTCAACAAATTGTCTACACTCTTTATTCTACCTATAATGGACAGAGAAGTTTTTGGCAGCCTCTCTAGTGCGATCTAGAATGTCTCAATTTAATCCACATTAGAACCATCTAGTCTATACTCAATCAATTGTTCCTAGGTCACTATCTCAACACAACCACAACCCACGAAGCAACGGAAAACATCCAGGGTCTATGGTAGGAATCGAACCCCACGACCTCTCTACTGACAGGCTAACATCGCTACCACTCACCCACAGCGACACCCATATCCGAAATTCATATAACACAAAATATTATCTATAATATAATTTCACACTAACACTTATCATTAACTCTATAATAATTCATCACAATTTTTTTTAACAACATTTTGTCTACAGGGCACTTTCATTTTTTTTCCACGCATATCAAATTACACTTTTGTTTATTTAACAATTAAAATTTTAAAATTTCAAATTCTAATTACCCAAATTTTAAAATTTCGGCAAAACTTCAAAGGAATATTTTGAGTGAATTTTGTGAAATGTCGGCCTAATGTGGTCTAGAATGAATTGTTGCCTACTACTTACGAATACACGTTCATGTAAGCGAAAAATCATAAGATAAATTAAAATTATCTTATTATAAGTTAAGTGCAACCTAAATGTTCAAATGTAATTAAACATAGTTTTATCAGGATAGAATTCATTTCATATTTATTTAGGTTCATACAGATAAAAATTGTTTTGTTGCTTAAATATTTATGTATTGTCTAGACTAATTACGGTTTAAAGAGGAAATTGGTTTTCATGTTGTTTGTTTAGCTTAAGTATGTTTTAGAGATAAAAATTGTTTTCTTGCCTACATATTTGTATTTGATATTCTCTAGATTAATTAATATGATCTTAGTAAACAACCCTTATTATCTATCGCACGTATTATTGTCGCTAAAACAAGACAAAGAGAATAGTTGATAAGAAAGAAGTGCATGCGTACTAAATTAGTTTAAGATGTTCATTATGTTCGTGGTTAGTATTTAAGATCATTTTAAAATAAAAATAAAGTAGTGTCTTACAAACATTCAACCGGTTAAGTAACAAATAGTTTATATTAACATTGGTCCTTCGACAAAAAGAACTAGTAACTTATAAAAAAAATTTTAAATTTGCTTTATATTAAAATGGCAAATAAAGAAAAACTTTTCGAAAAACAGAAAGAATTGGGAGACGAAATTATTGCTATTCGAGAGAAGCTGGCTCAAAAGGCAATCCGCTGTTCGAGACTCCTAGAAGTCAGTAAGAGGATAAGTAAAATTGAAGTCGAATTTACGGTAAATGACACAAAACTTTTGGCATATGGCATTACATCAGAAGATTATTTTGAAAAGAAGTACTATGAAGCGTTATCAAGAATTATAGCAGAGATTCAATTTCTAATAAAAGAACCCATGCAGCAAGAAGAACCAATAAACGCTACAGAAATTCCTCAAACATCAAAAGAAAACAGTAAGTTAGAAAAAGTAATAACTACTGAATCAGATGATGAATCATGGGAACAATTTCTTGAAATGGCAGATTGGTTAACTGAATGGTATGATGAACTATCAGCGAATATTGCCGACATGTCCAACAAAAAGCTTCAAATAAAAGAAAAATTTTTAAAATCTAGATATCAAAAGCTCCAAAAGATATATCACAATTTAAGTGAATCCAAAAAGCCAAAAATATGCATAAAATGATGCTTAATGCCGAAAGCACATGTTTTAGTGCTCTCGAACTTATTACAGATTGCATGAATGAGCCTAGGCAACAACCGAGCAACAAAAATGAAGGAGAATATTCAAACTCAGCACGTTTAGGAAAAATTAAAATTCCTGAATTTAGTGGCGATATAAATGAATGGTCATCATTTCATGATTTGTTTAAAAGCTTGGTACATGACAATAAGTATCTTTCTAATGTAGAAAAAATGTACAGGCGAAGCTAAAAAATTGGTGCAACATCTAAAGATCACCGACAACAACTATGAGGCAACGTTCGAGATTCTTAAGCAAAGATATGAAAATCATAGATTGTTATTTACAAACCAAGTAGATATTTTACTTGATCAACCGATGCCAAATAGCGAATCATCGGCAAGCTTGAAGCAGCTATTACATACAACAAATAGTTGTATTTATGCCCTTAAAAGTATGGACATTAAAATAGGAGATGCTGAACCTTTTATAGCACGTATTGTTATCAGAAAACTGGATAAAGACGGTTTGCGATATTACGAACAAACAGTTAAAAAATCTAAAGAAATTCAAAGTCTAAAGGACATACTAAGTTTTTTGGAACAACAAGTTCAAGCTTTAGAAGCAGCATCCAAAGGGCAATAAAAGAAAATAAATAAAAAACTAATTGAAACTGGCAAAGTTTCTAATGTGATGTATTCAATGAAAAAATGTTGTTTACATTGCAATATGGATAACCATACAACTGCGATTTGCAGAAAATTTTTAACATTACCGATTTATGAACGAAGAAAACTAGCTTATAATAATAAATGGTGTTTTAAATGCTTAGATCACAAAAACAACAAGTGGTGTTCAAGTAATGCTAAGTGTTGTTATTGCAATAGAGGTCACCATAAGATTCTACATCTGAATGAAGAAAAAATTAAAGAATGAAAACCCAGCAATTCAGCAATGACTACCAAAAATTTAACAACATCAGTACTTCTAGCAACTGCACAGGTAAAAGTACATGCAATAAATGGAGAAGCAGTAATCCTAAGAGCATTAATTGATCAGGGCTCTCAGGTAACGACAATATCAGAAGAAGCATCCCAGATTTATCATTGCCACGTGTTAAATGCAAAACAGATATTCATGGAATCGACAGTACTTTGGTAGGACCGTCTAAAGCAAAAACAAAATTAGTCTTGAAACCAAGACTTACGAGTAACCATGAAATCGAAGCAGATGCCCTCATTTTGCCAAAATTAACGGGGGCACATCCAAATCAATCATTTGAGTTTAATATTGAAGATTGGAACAACTTTATTCTGGCGGACCCAGCATTCAACATCATACCTCATATATTGCAAGAAGGATTACACAAAAAAGGTAGTATCTTGGCACAATCAACGATTTTTGGCTGGATATTATCTGGTGTAATTTGCAAAACCGCAAAACCAACAAAATTATTAGCAGCTGTAACTAACTTGGAGAGGCTCTGGGAGCTAGAGGAACTTCCTGCCATAGAGGAATGCCGTGAAGATGAATTTTGCCAAGAATACTATGAGAAAACAACCGAAGTTGATGCACAAGGTCATATAGTAGTTAAATTGCCGCTTAAAAAGGACAACGAGTTAGGAGATTCCAGAAGACAAGCAATGGCAAGGTTTTTGTCTCTTGAGAAAAAATTCGAACGAGAGCCGGAACTTAAAAAACACTACGTAGAATTAATGAACGAGTATTTAAATCTCGGCCATATGAAAATGGTAGAGAAGAAGTGCAGCGGGAAATATTATTTACCACACCAACCAGTAATTAGAGAAAACAGCTTGACAACAAAATTGCGTGTGGTGTTCGACGCTTCTACTAAAACAACAAATAAAAGAAGTTTAAACGATGTAATGTTTGCAGGTCCTAAGCTACAAAAATATCTTTTCGATATCATAATAAAATGGAGGCTATGGAGATATGTTATGATAGCTGATGTTGAAAAAATGTACCGTCAGGTAAGAATGGCAAACAGCGACCAATTGTATCAACATATATTATGGAGAGAAAACAAATGCAGTCCTATAAAAGAGTATAAATTAACAACTGTAACATATGGCATGTCATCGGCACCATTTTTAGCAGCAAGATCGCTGTTTTACATTGCTGACCACATGTCAATTGAAGATGAACTAATTAAGAAAATAATAAAAGAAGACTTCTATATGGATGATCTAATGACAGGAGCAGATAATGTTCAACAATGTAAGAACATACGGCATCGTATACAAGCACAGCTAAACAATTTTGATTTCAATTTACGCAAATGGGTCTCAAATCACAAAACAATTATAAATCATGAAGATTTCACCAAGGAAAACACAGTCATTCAAATCAAAGATGGCGAAACTGTTAAAACTTTAGGCCTACAATGGGATCCGGCCAAAGACGAGTTTCATTTTAAGGTAAATTTTACACAGAACAATAAAATAACGAAAAGGCAAGCTCTTTCAGATGTGGCAAGAATCTTTGATCCTTTGGGCTGGATGTCTCCTGTTACTGTACTAGCGAAACTATTTATTCAAAGACTATGGTTGCGGCAATTTACCTGGGACGAAGTGTTATCAGATGAGTTTCAAGATAAATGGTATGAATTTTCAAAAGATGTAATCGCTCTTCAAAAGATCCGAATCCCAAGATGGGTACAAGCAACGTGCGAGGCTGAATTGGAAATTCACGGGTTTTCAGATGCCTCTGAAAAAGCTTATGCCGCTATAGTTTACATTAAACAGGATACATCTGTTAAGCTACTAACAGCTAAAAGTAAAGTGAACCCGATTAAAAACAGGAAAACTTTGCCAAAATTAGAACTGTGTGCTGCTCATCTTCTAAGCAAGCTTTTGCATAGAGTAATTCATATTTTTAATCGACAATGTAAAGTTTATGCATGGAGTGATTCATCTATAACGTTAGGTTGGATTCGCAACAATAAAAGTAAAGACAAATTTATAAGAAAAAAAGTTAACGAAATAAATACAATTTTGCCTGAGGTGTCATGGCATCACGTAAGCAGTAAGGACAATCCTGCAGATGTAGCTTCCAGAGGTATTAATGCTGAAAAATTGATACGTCACTCTTTGTGGTGGAATGGTCCTAAGTGGTTATTGAAGTCTTCCGAGTTCTGGCCGAAAAACGAAGAGCCAAAATCAACAAATACATTGAGGACTGCTGAGAAATTGACGAGCTGTAATATTATTAACAAGTTAGTATGCAAATACTCCAAACTAGGCAAGTTACGAATTAAAAAAATTAAGAAAAAAAGAAAGATATCCGCAGCATCTGACCGTTCCAGAATTTGAGGTGGCAGAAAAGATTATAGTTTTTAATCATCAGCAGGTTGAATTTCATGATGAGATTATGACACTGAATAAGGGACGTGCGGTGAGTAACAACAGCCAAATAGTAAGTCTTTTCCATTTCTAGATAAAGATGGCATTCTTCGAGTTGGTGGCAGATTGCATAATTCTGGTTTACAATATAATCACAAACATCCCATAATTTTACAAAAGTCTGAACTTTCATCTTTAATAATACACCAGACACACATATCCACGCTCCATGGTAGGAATCGACTTATGGAGTCAACCATAAAACGTAAATATTGGATAATGGGATTAAAAAATGCAGTGAAGAAGTGTATTGGAAGCTGTACAACATGCATTCGCTATCAACAAAATATATCTAAACAACTAATGGGTAGTCTACCAGATTATAGTGAATGTTTCACATCCTTTTGCTCATACCGGAGTTGACTATGCTGGACCAATACATTTAAGGTGTTCGAAAGGAAGAGGCCAGAAAAGCTACAAGGGCTATATTGCCGTGTTTGTCTGTATGGCAACAAAAGCAATTCACTTGGAGGTCGTGAGTGATTTGACCACAGAAGCATTCCATGCGGCTTTGAGAAGATTCTTTTCAAGAAGAGGCATGAGTTCTCACTTGTATTCTGATAATGGAACTAATTTTGTGGGTGCTAGTAAAAAGTTAAATGCTGATTTCAAAGCCGCAGTTAAAAACAATAGTACACTTATACCTATCCTGGTTGAACAAAAAATAAATTGGCATTTTATTCCCCCGGCTGCCCCTCACTTTGGAGGAATGTGGGAATCTGGAGTAAAGTCGATGAAGTATCATCTCAAAAGAATAATTGGCGACACAAAATTGACGTTTGAAGAACTAAGTACTTTGCTGGCACAAATAGAAGCTGTTTTAAACTCCAGGCCTTTGGTTGAAGTGAATGCTGAGGATATTGATGCAGTGGATGTGTTGTCTCCGGGTCGCTTTCTCATTGGAAGACCAGTAATAGAACCCGGGGAGCATATTGAAAGCGCAGTTATATCATCATTAAATAAATGGAAACTTATTCAGCGGCTGAAAAAAGATTTTTGGAATCGCTGGAAGGAAGAGTACCTTGTGACGCTCCAACAACGGAATAAGTGGAGGCATTCAGTTAAAAATTTGAAAGAAGGAGCAGCAGTTCTGGTCAAAGATGAAAATACTCATCCAGGAAGATGGCCTCTTGGAAGAATAACGGAAGTGCACGAAGGAAAGGATGGGAAAGTTCGAGTGGTAAAGATAAGGTATCAAAATAATATTCTAAAACGACCAATCCATAAGATAATCCAGCTACCGGACGCAGAAAATTCAAACGAGCACAATCAGGATGGAGCCAGAAGTTGCCATACAAAAATTAAACAACCCAGCGGAAATAACTTTCTGAAATCTTTTTTATTATGGTGTATGTTCTTCATGTTAGCAGTAGGAGTAGTAAATTCTGCATCACTAAATCATAAAGGAAATACCTCTGAATACAGCGTTGCATCTTGATAATATTGGAGAGATGAACGTTGTAGGCTCCAAATGGAACTTAATAATACATTACGATTTAGATCAGTATTATGAGGAGATAAAACGAATTAAAAAACTGAAGGAAAAACTTGAAGACCAATGTCCCAAATTAAGAAATTATAAAGAGGCTTGCGAGATGGTAGTATGGTCAGTCAATAGAAGATTTCGTTTGGTAGATCAAAATAATAGTCTGTTGCTGATGAAGGAAAGACAAAAAAGATCGACATTTGAATTTGTTGGCTCGATCTATCATGTGCGGAATGATGGACGCCGAGGACCGGAAATTGATGGAAGAGAATATGAGAAATATTTTTCAGAATGAGGAGAAGCTACAGCAGCTCGCGAAACAGCAGACATCCATTGTGAACTCTACAATAAATGTGCTAAAGAAAACAACTGAAGAAGTAAACGAAAATTTTAGTAAAATGTACCGGCAGTTGAAATTTTCTATGAGGAAGTTCAAAATGACACCAATACTGAGCGATTGATTGTTATGTTTCAAGTAATGACGACTCAGCTACATCTAATGATCGATGAGTGCAGTGAAATTCAGTCATCTATCATGAATTTATTGATTGATGTTAACCACGGCCATATCAACCCAGATCTTCTAACTGCTGCACAACTGCAGGAGAAAATATCAAACATAAGAAAACTACTGCCGAATGAGCTGATCTTGCCCGGAACAAAAACTGGTACAGATCTGAAAGAAGTTTACAGTTCTATGGTGGCTAGGGGTGTTGTGGTGGACATCCGTTTGGTAATACAGGCAGAAATACCCTTGTATAATATACATACTTCAGAAATTTACGAAATTATTAGACTACCAGTTGATGGAAATGGCACTGCAATGATACCTATGGTCGACGGTGATTATATCATATATAATTTTGCAACAAATTTATATTTTTTGATGTGGCAGTCTCAGCTTAACGTTTGTACAAAAAACCATCGGGGACAATATAATTGTAAAGAGGAATTTTCTTGGAAACCTGCATTAGAGCGATCATGCGAGGTTTCAGCCTTAAAACAATCCAGGCATGCCGAGTGTTATTTTCAGGAAACTCCAAGAAAGTGTAATTGGAAAAAATTGTCAACGGAGAATCAATGGATTTTCACGGTTTTCGACCAGTTTACTTTAAGTATAGTCTGCGGAAATAGTGCACGTGACAGGTTGACATTACCTTCAAAAGGAATACTGAATTTGCCAGCTGGTTGTACAGCAGTGTATGAAGGAATAACTTTGACCTCTTCTCAACATTTTACAACCAAGAAGAAAACTTAAATTCAGACATCATCATGGGGCGTAGAATTTCAGCAAGCAAATAGTAAGCTGGTAAAGCCATTTGATGTAACGGTAATCGACAACTCCAAAGATATACACCAAAATCTACAGAAGATGCAGGCCGACAATACTGAACTGATGAAAATGAAATATCACCATGTTTCCGGACATGTATCATTTATTTTAATTATTATTATAATTACAATCTTAATTTTTATCTATTTAAAGTATAAATGTAACAACAATTCAATAGAACACTGAAGATGGCACATAGCCGAAACCGGTCTGTTTACAAACCAAATTTGACGTGGGATGACGGAAAATCGTTCCAAATTACAAAGACCATAGTTAAGTTAGATTTTTCACCGCCAATACCTTTAAATGCCCGGCAGAATGTTCAAATGTAATTGAACATAGTTTTATCAGGATAGAATTAATTTCATATTTATTTAGGTTCATGAAGATAAAAATTGTTTTGTTGCCTAAATATTTATATATTGTCTAGACTAATTACGGTTTAAAGAGGAAATTGGTTTTCATGTTGTTTGTTTAGCTTAAGTATGTTTTAGAGATAAAAATTGTTTTCTTGCCTACATATTAGTATTTTATATTCTCTAGATTAATTAATATGATCTTAGTAAACAACCCTTATTATCTATCGCACGTATTATTGTCGCTAAAAGAAGACAAGGAGAATAGTTGATAAGAAAGAAGCGCATGCGTACTAAATTAGTTTAAGATGTTCATTATGTTCGTGGTTAGTATTTAAGATAATTTTAAAATAAAAATAAAGTAGTGTCTTACAGACATTCAACCGGTTAAGTAACAAATAGTTTATATTAACACTAAATGTCAAATTACATATAAAAGCTTTTTACGTATTGAGTTTGGCAGTTCTGTTTGTAACCTACTGATTTGGGTAGCTTATCTTGTTAGGACTGTGACGCATACCTGCTTATCTTGTTATGACTGTGGGGTATCCAATTACACGCACAAAATAAAAGCGCCATGCAAGCGAAAAAAATTTTTTTTTATTTTTCTTCAAGCATCGTCGCTGTGACGCATACTGACAAAATTTTACTAATACTACTACCATGCATGTCATGCATTTTGACCGTGAATACTGCGCTTTATATTTATCACAGAATATGGAACAGAATACTCACTTTTGACAACTAAAAGAGGTTGTTCTCAAGTGTTATGCAGTTTTACATGCATGCTGTGGTTTTTAGTAAGATTGTATGACTGAGATAGTCAAGTAGAAACCACATTAGAAAATAAGATTTGCTTTCTGTTTCACACAATCTTCGTAATGTTGTTGTATAGTGACGGGTCTAATTAGTCGTCTATGATATTCAAAACTGTGGGTCTCCACGCGCAATAAACTTGGAAATAGTTTTGTTCTTGTCTGTCAAATTCTTTTTCTAACACCATATGTTCTGTGGACCGCAGAAACATTTATTTGCAAATAAATTGCGACATAATTGTTTAAACTTAATGATGAAACAGAACTAGGGCTAGACGAGTTTTTCTATAAAAATTGACATTAATAATACGCCGTAAAAAGCAGTCATGAGATAGAATCTATTTTATTTTTAGAAGGTTTTTTCTTATGCTCTCAGTTTTAGACATTTAATCTCTCAACAATGTTGCCGCGTTTTAATAAAATTTCATAAATTTTTCATACGAAATATAAGAAAAGCAAATAAACAATAAAATGAAAACATTTTGAAGCTACTGCCGTCGATTTAGTTTTGGGCCTGTTTATTCGGCATCGGTTTTGCCTCAAGTTGTAGACTTAGTTCTGTTTCATGATTTATGTTCAAGAAATAATGTTGAACATAAGCTGTCAAATTTGATCGGTATTTGTTGTTTGCGTGAACTAAACATAAGAAACTTGTAGCTGTGTTAAAAAAACCGAGTTTTTTTAAATGATTTTTTTTCGGTTATATGTATTTGTTTATTGTATCTTCAATAAAATTGAACTAACAATAAGTAATCAAATCTTAACTCTAAAATTTAATTTTTAAGTCCAGGCAGTGCCAGACAAAAATATTTGTTTCAGCGGTTGGTTGTTTGGTTGTTTGCGTCTCTCGTGTTCGGCTGAAAGCAAGAGTGTCCCTCCTTCTCAGCCGAGTGTGGCCTCTAAAGCTAATGATGTTTCGGGCTAGGGGATTTGGGTGCAAATCAAGTCTTTTTATGTAGCTTATCACGTGTTTAGAAAGCACTGTCTTAACCGGCGGCACATCTAGGTCTTTATGAATTCGCTTGTTTCTGACATACCATGGGGCTGCTGTAATCGTACGGAGTATTTTATTTTGTTGCCTTTGAATTTTTTCTACATTTGATGCCGAGGCAGTGCCCCATAACTGGATTCCGTAGGACCATATTGGTTTTAGAATGGAGTTGTATAGAAGAAGTTTACAATCCAGGCTTAGAGTAGAGTTCCTTCCAATGAGCCGATCAAGATGAACACCGAGATATTTTACTTCAGTGTGTTGAGGTATAGTTTGGTTATTTATTTGTATAGGTGGGCAGGTTTCTTTGCACAATGTAAAAGTAATGTGTAGGCATTTTTTTAGTTAATTTTTATCCACCATTGTTTTAGCCATTGTTCCAACTGGGGTATATAATCTAGCAAATTGCGGGTGGCTTCTTGATGGCTTTTGTGAACACTTAGAAAAGCTGTATCATCACCGAATGTTGATATGTGTATGTTACTGCTTACCGGAAAGTCAGAGGCATATATCAAATGCTGTTAAAAATAAATAGAATTATCCGTTTTGCAGTATAGGGTAGCTCTAAGAGCATTTTATTGCTTATCTTATCAGCGCCTGGAGCTTTTTTCGAGTTTAAGCCCACAATATAGTGTTCAATCTCACGAATGTTGAACCCCAAAGAAACATCTGGTATAGCGAGGACTGGTGGCAGCTCAACTATAGTATCAGAAGTATTTGGAGTAAATACTTTCTGCAAGTGGTTTACAAACAGAGTATCTTTTTCAGCGTCAGTTCTTGCCCAGTCTCCATTCGAAGCTCGCAATGGAGGCTTATATATCACTGGTCTTTTGAGGCCTCGGGCTGCTCTCCATAGCGAATAGTCTGTTTGAGGTGTTGCGTCGAGCCCATTCAGAAAGTTTTGAAGAGAAGCGGTTTTTTGATATTCTAGTAGAGTTTTCAGCTGATTAGTACATTCCTTCAGCCTAGATTTTAGCTGAGGGGATCTGTAGTGTTGCCATTCTCTACGAACTCTTCTTTTTTCTTTGAAGATTTCTAGTAGTAGCATTTAGAGCAGCTTGCTTAAGGTTTGCCTCAAACATTCTAATAGAGTCATCTATGTCAGCAGGCGTTTTTAATGGAATATTTTCTGGGCAATGAGCACTCAAATATTGTTTGTATTTCAACCAATTTATACGTGTGATTGTCATCGTTAAATACCAAGTGGGTGAATATGTTGTATTTGAATATATAGTGACAATAGTTGGTGAGTGATCTGAACACAAATCTAAAGATACTTCAACTTGGATCATTTCGCTGGGCACACACTTTACCACTCCAAAATCAATAACATCAGGTATTTTTCGGCGATCTGTTGGCCAGTAAGTTGGCTGCCCACTTGATATAACATTTAACCGCATTTTTAAAATTGTGTCAAACAAAACGCGACCCTTTGGCGTGATAAGGCGAGATCCCCAGAACTTGTGCTTAGCGTTGTAATCACCGGCGGCCAAAAAGCGTAGGCCTAGTGAATTAAAAAATCTACTATATTGATTTTCTGTAATAGAGTACCTGCGAGGAGAGTAAATTGATGAAATCACCAGGTTTTGATGAAAAGCTTCAATGGAGATGTTAGTTGCTTGAAGATAGTCTTCACAATGATCACTCATTAAGTAGTGTTTTAATATCGATTTTATTAGTATACCCGAGCCACCACAAGCTCTACCTTGGGGGTCCTTTGTGTCGTAGAGAGTATATCCGTTGATTAAAAAAAAAATTCTAGCAGTCAAGTGCGTCTCAGAGATCAGCAAAACATCAATTTGTTTATCCATCATGAAGTATTCTAGTTCGTTTTTATGTTGGCGGATGCCGTTTGCGTTCCAGAAACAGATTTTTAAGTTCATGGTTTGCTTAATGCAGCCTGCAATAATGTAGACTGCATTTTCAACACTTCCTGCATCATGCAGGTCATGTTGGTTGTAAAAACTTTACTGTTTGTATTAAATTTTCTATTGAAGCCTCAAGTCGACCAAAATTGAAACCACTGTTTTCGTTGGCAAGAGGCCGTTTTTTGCTATGGGCTGGTTAGCCTTAAAAATGTTGGCGTATGAAGGCCGGCTGGTAGCTGGTTGGCGCAACTGGGGATAATTTGTATTGTCGAAAGTATTAGGTTGAGCATAGGTGTGATTACGTCTGTTAGAAAAACTCTGCTTAACATGTACATAGACAGGGCAGCCCCTGTAGTTTGCAGTGTGATTTTGATGGTAATTGCTACACTTTTTAATTTTGGAATCATCTTTTTGCTTATCACAATTGGCAGTGCTGTGTAGTTCACCACAGACGACACAAACGGTGCGCAACTTGCAATATATTTTGGTGTGGCCATATTCTTGGCAATTTAGGCATTGAATGGGCCCTACTCGCTTGTGTGGTTCCTCTATGGTAAGCTGTAAATGGGGTGTATTTCATTCTTTTATAATTTTATATCACCTGGTTCCATTTCCACACGAAATAGCGGTTGAGGAACTCGCTCTCTATTTTTATTGTTAGTAACATTTTTTACTTTAAAATTATTATTTAGTAGACCCGCTTTTACCTCTTCTGGATCCACGTATGAATCGATGCCTTTTATCACTACCTGGAGGCCTTTTGCATTTTTCAATTGGTAGGTGTAAAAATTTTTATTTTGTGTTTCAAACTCCGAAGCTACACAGAAAATATTATGGTAGCTTTTTTTGTAAACAAACATGTTTTTTAAACTGATTTTAAATCTTTATTATTGTCTCTATTTAGTTTGATAAATAATTTTGTTTGACTTATTATTTCATTTCATTTACCTACCGCCAATGTTAGCAACCTGATAAAATTATGAAATTCTTTGATATATATTTTATATTTCTCTAAAACATTTTTTGATTGAAACAATTTGTTTATTGAAAAAATCAGAAATTTTTTTCAAACAAATATTAAAAATTTTTGCATTTGAATTTACAAATTTCTTTATAGGACCTAAATTGAACAAATTTACATTTGATTCACGGAATTTGGTATTTGAAGTGAAAAATTAGTTTTTTCTGTGTACTGAGCGGTAATGATTTTATTCATTTACATGAATTTTTGTTTCATTAATCGCACCGACTTTTATCGGGATCACGTAAAACGCCTCTTCACCGATAAATTGTACTAGCCTTTTAAGTAGCTCATTTGAGTTTTTCTCTCTTAAGTATATTGGGGGCGGCTTGCTTGACCTGACAATTGTGATTTCGCCTTCGTCGTTTTGTAGAAGTGAAAAGCGGTTTTCAGAGAGCGCCGCATCAGATTTACCATCTTTGGCCATTTTCGCCAATGGAGCGAGGTTTTTCGATCTTGGACTTTTGTCTTTTTTTATTATTTACCACTTTAAAATAACGATCAATACCCATTTGGATTTTCTGAATCAGTTTCTAGGGGGACATTTCTGTCGTTTTTTCTTTTTCAGCTTGATGTTGTTTCATATTGTAGGCACTTGTGCTTTGCTCTGAAGCTGGTATCAAAAAATTTACTTTTATATTATGGTCTGTCATAGACATTGAATTTGAGCGTACCCGTGAACGCAAGTGTAAATTTTTGTTTACTGGGTTATCAAATTCTGCAGCAACAACAGTAACGTAGGCATTTCTGCTGTTTGTTGTTGTATTCGGACTCATTTGGTACGAATACCAAATATATTTGCTCTTTGTGTGTCTACTTGCTTATAATTATAATTTACTTTACAAAAAGAAATTAAAAATGTATAGGTACTTAAAATATTAAACAAAACGGTATTTGTTAATACTTTGTTGTTGCTAATATTTGTCTTTTTTTTAATATTATATGTATATTTTTATATTGTTTATTTTGTTCACCGGCGGCAAATTAATGCTTGTTTCTACTTCGAGAGTAAGTTTTTATTTTAACACACATGTGATTTTTTTGCACAAAATTATCAATGTGCCGATTTGCCGATTTTTGCACCAAAAATGCCGATTTTTTGATAAACACTTAAGATAGGGTAACTTGTTTGTTTTATTATAATATATTAATTTTAGGCAACACTGAAATATAATAATACACTCTTACATTAGAAATAGACAACTGTTAATCAGTCAGCGCTTTTACTAACCCTACGTCTTCACGAGCCACCGATTTGAACATGACACGAACATGCCGCCGGCAGAGCAACTGCACAAAATTCATCAACTTCTTTGTAGTGGTGCATACGTACGATGTCCATGTTCTGCCTTATCAATGTATTTGGAGGTAGTGCAATAGAAATGGAATATTTAACAATTTCTTTCTGTCTTTTTTTCTATTAAAAATGGTTGCTGACGGCGAATCTCACGGCGAACATTGATGCTCAGCCATATGTTCCGCCATTGATGTCAGAGCATGGACGAAACATGGACATGAGTGGTCTACATTAGCCATATGCGATATCCGACATGATGTTCATCCTAAGTTCATGGCTAATGTAGACCCCCAGTAAAGAGAAAAAGGGTTATGTTTATTTACAATTACCCAGTAAACATTTTTTCTGACATGTCTAACGTCAGTTAAAATCTGAGACTTTACCAGACAATCAACCAGATTAGTCGGCAGTTTTCTGGCATCATGGTTCTGCAAATTTTCTGAAATATCCGATTACTTTCCTGTAAGATATTTAACAGAATAGTCTGCACATTTTCTTATCTACGTCTTACGAGTTTTAGCAGCCACTTCTGCACATTGTCTGATTTTAGTTTTTGTAATAGTTCTCACTTATTTCTTTAGAGTTTGCACATAAATGTTTGAATTTTTAATCTTATAATATATGGCTAAATGTTTGCTGATGAGCTGCCATTGACAGCAGAAAAATGTATGCCAGAAGAAGAGTCAAAGAGGTCTTACAATATTCTGATTCTATTAGAGAATTTTATACATTTCTGATATATTTCAAATTTTATCTCCGAATTTTGGCAGACATTTTCTGAAAATTCCTTTTAAATTTCCCCAGAAAATTCTTCAGAGTTTCTACAGAATTCTTTGAGACATTTCGGCACAGTTTTTAGAATTTCCTCAGACAAAGAGTTCCGATTTCTTGTCAACAATTCAATTGAAATTTTTTTTCTGTTTTATTTTCATTGCTTTTTATGTTATTTAATATGTTATAAACTTTACACCCCGTCTTCACGAGACATTTGATATTTCTTAACATAAGAAATAACGTCGGCAGAATGACGTCACAAAAAATTCATGTGTTCAAACTTGTGTTAAGGGTGGAATAAACGTACTGATGTTTGGACACAAATTTTATATATTCATATAGTAAATTTGCACGGCATTTTGTAATTTTTTTTATAGATTTCACTTTATATTTTTTCTGTTTGTAAAAATTGTATGAATATGAACATAAATATATGCAAAAAATAAAAAAAACATCTAAAACATTTATTTATTAACTTTATTTATTCTTTTTTCAATAAAATCAGACAAATTGTAAGAAAACACACATACATATTAAATTTGACAGCTTGTGTTCTAACATATTTCTTCGGGCTTGTGTTTTAACATTGATTTCCAAACATGTGTTAGGACACAAACACATTCGGTCCACACGTTAATTTCTTGTGTTAGGACAGAATTTTGACAATTGCTAACACACACATTTCCAAACTTATGTCTCGTGAAGACGGGGTGTTAGTAAATGCTGAATTAATATGTTTTTTTATATTTTATGAATAAAAATATGGTTTATTGTATTTAAAATGGGAATTTTGAATTTGCCGATTTTTTGCCGATTTTTTAAAATTGAAGTGCCGATAATGCTGATTTTATTTGGCAAATATGCTGATTTTTTGTCAAAATCATCTGGCACCCCTGCCCAGAATATGTGAAAAAAGTAACCCTACGTCTTCACGAGCCATCGAATTGAACATGACATGAACATGACGCCGGCAGAGCAACTCTAAAAAATTCATCAACATCTTGGTTGTGGTGAATACGTGCGATGTCCATGTTCTGTGTTATCATTGTATTTGATGGTAGTGCAATAGAAATGAAATATTTAACAATTTCGTTCTGTCTCTTTTCTTTCTATTAAAAATGGTTGTTGACGGCGAATCGCATGGCGAGCATTGATGCTCAGACATATGTTCGGGCATCGATGTCAGAGCATGGACATGAAACATGGACATGAGCCGTCTACATTAGCCATATGCGATGTTCGACATGATGTTCATACCAAGTTCATGGCTAATGTAGACCCCCAGTAACCTGGCCTTTACACATGCAAGTGCAAGTTCGAAAAACTCAATACACTCAAACTTTTCTACTAACACACTTTTGGTTCAGCTATGAGAAAGACAGAAACGAATACAAGTTGCTTTTTCGTTGATAATACGTAGACAGAACTTGCATGCAAGTACTTACATGTCTAAACGCAGGGTAAAGCAGAGCAGTCACCACGAACGCAAATGATTGAGTATGCTTATGCTGACTTTAGACGACATGTTTTTTTACATATGGCTTCTTAGGTGTGTGAGACATATGTAACTTCGCATGTTTGTCAAATTGTCAATTTACAGACGGTGTATAATATTTGCTTTCACACGTACATGTGCGATTACATCTGAAATAACCTCTGAGTGTTCACAACAGCTGAGTTTTTGCACAATTTTCGTAAATATATAAAGCGCTCTTTGCTTTTTAATGTTTTTTCAGCCAAACCACACTTTTGATAATTTAATACAGCTGATGTCAGATGCCTTGTCAGATGAAAATAGAACACGTTCTAATTGAAAATTTTTCATCTGACTTTGCTTCTGTAAATGTCATCTGACAATGTTTCATATGTTTCACACGGCATGTATCACTTTTGCAGTGGGAAATTTGACAAGTCAGATGTAAAATACATGTCGTCTAAAGTCAGCATTAACGTGACCAGAAGGTTTTTGTCAAAAGCGGGATAGGAACGGTTGAAAAGTGGGATTCTGAAGAAAATATGACCAAAAAAGCGGGATTTTTTAAAATGTATTATGGAAAGTGGGATGTTGTAAATACACTGATGATGTTATCGAGCCATGACCGCCAAAAAAGCTTAAGCGACATGCACAGAAAAAATGATAATAGGTTTTTATTTTAACACACATGTGTTTGAATTTTTTTTAAATTTTATTATTTTTTTCTTTGGTTTTTAAATATTCCAATAGAAAATTTTGATAGAAAAAAATCGATTTGTTCTTACTAAATATTTACGAATTTTAGTGTTTGATTTTACGAATTTTATGATAGGTCCCATTTCCGTAAACTAAATATTTAAATTTATGAATTTAGTAATACAGTATAATTCGTTTATAAGCCACACCGCTTATAGTAGAATTTGCGATATATTCCAAAATGTTAATTTTTCTGTCATCTGTAAGTAAAATACCTGCAAAATATTTTTTATATTGTCCATTAGCTCTATAGTCCATTTTCACTTATATGCCACCAAGATGTGGTTTAAAATATCTTAAATATATGCAAGTTATGGCAGATATAATCCAAAATGCAAAAGTCAAACATAATAGATTTTTTAATGATAATTTTATAAAAATATTATTTACATTGAAGTAGAAATTATTTTTATTTTAGCAATCTTAATTGCAATATTTATGAATTGAGTAGATAAGGAAGTAATTTCTAAGCGTTAGTTTTATTTTTCTATTGTTAAAAGAAATAATTGTATGGAGATTCGCATATAAGCCAAAAATTGGCTTATATGAAATTCAAGATATAGTAAATAATCGATTTTCGCCAAATATAGTCCACAAATAGCGTGCAATAGAGGCAGTGGACTATAAGCGAATTTTACTGTAGAATACGAATTATAGTTTTTTCTGTGTGCTTTTCGAAAATCTTTTTTTGGCGAAAACCGATTATTTACGACAATTCGGACAATCTATCAAAGTTTCAAAGTCATGTTAAGTACCGTTACGGAAATACACAAAAGAAATTTTCGTTTAAGGCAAAATTTTCTTTTTCAAGTAGAGCAAAACTAGTGTCAAAAACTGCAAGGATATCAATAAAACAGTTAAGAACAGGTTGCTAAGTATAACAATTACTAATTTTAAAATAATTTGATTGAATTAACTGATATTTCATGCCATCAAATGTATCTTAAAACAGCTTAACCCCCACAAACATGCATTATTTTATGGGAAATTTATTAAAACTATTAAGATTACATATAAAAACAGTCCACTACAATCCGATATAGCCAATATTAAGGCTCTACTTCGATTTACACCAAGGATAATTAAAAATACTTCTCCAGTGAAATTTACTTTTTGGCGCTTAAGCTTTTTTGGCGGTTAAGGCACGATACATGTTTTTTTGTAAATGCATGCAACTGCACATTTCCATATCGTTAGCTGAAATTCCAAATAGCGTAACTAACAAAATTTTAAAGTCGCAATTCAATTTATTAATTATTACATCGAAGCGCTTTTCCATACAAATTTTCATACTGTTATCATAAAAATCAATCGCACTAAAAACGAAAATGAACAGACTTTTTACTTCAGTCACTTAAAATATTTTATTTAGTCTTTTTCTCCTACAAAATTAAAAACAGTGTAGTTATTTCATTTTGCATTTCAGCTAACGATATGTTCTTAGGAAATTCATTGAGTTACATGCCTTAAAATTTAGAAAAGTGAATTTTTAGATGTTTTTTTTTGAAAATTTATCATTTTTATGAAACAACAATTTTATAAATTTCTTTAAGCCCAAAGATAATTTTGTCTTCAACACATGAAACATGAAGTCGTTAAAACCCGACAAAAATAAGGAAGTGTACATATGTATGTCAGTGAGTGAAAGATCCGAAGTCATCTTTTATAAAATTAAGTTTATAGTCAAAAGAATATTTTTTATCAAAAGCAATTCTGTTTTTTTTTACTTAATGTCTTGTAACTTTGCTCTATTTTGTTGGTTCTTAAGCATTTTATGTATCATGTGTTCGGCACCAAATTAGTTTAAGCCAGAGTTTGGATTTGCGCACTCCTTTTGCTCATGACGCATTGCGCACTTTTTACAAGCGTATTAAAAAAGCGCACAAGCGTAAAGAGCCGAGCAAAAAAAGGAGCAATTGGTATGCGCAGCGCAAGCGCATTCGATTTATTAGCGCCGCTCTTTGCGCAATGCACATTTAATTTTTTTACTAACGCTTTGCGCTGCGCATGCTACTTTTTATGACAACAGTGGTTCGTTTGAATTTATTCATTGCTGACACGACAAAAAAGTCTTTGGAGTCAAAATCTTTAAAAAGCGTAAACAAATAAGAATAAAAGTAACCAGAATATATGTTTAAATGTTTTTTAAAATGTTGTTTTATTTTTGAGTAAAATATGAACCATATTTGCCCTTAAAGGATTGATTCTAAATCCATATATTATACACTGAAAAGAAAAATCAATCCGTCCGTACTTAAATTAATCCCAAGCGGTGTCAAAAGTACGGCAATCCCGGTTTTTCTGAAATTAAGTACAAAAAGATTGATTAAATCGGAATATTCAAGTGCAAAATACTTAATTTTAGCCTTTATTCTTGTAAAAAGTTCTTATTTTGAGTACGAATATGTTTATAATCTTTATACACAGCCAGTGCTGTTAGGAATTTTTTCCCAAAAATCGTCAAATTTGGAAAATAAAATCGTCAAAATCGTCATGATTTTCGAAAAATTTCGTCAAAAAATCGTCACACTACAAATCAACTGTATTATAAAAAACCAACACTGTTTTATAAAAATAAAACAATAATTTCTATAGAAAGTAACAATTCAGCTGTTTTATTAAAAAATAAAAACTTAAACACAAAACAGCAAAGTTAAAAAACATAAGTTTAATGCCAATATACCCGTATAGACACAAACACATTTCAGTACATTTTTTGCACAATAAATCTTACTTTCTAACTTTATTGTTTTATTTTAATATAATCTTCAGATTTTGATAGAAGTTTATAGAATGTGTTTACATTTTTCATATATGAATACAACTTTTTCGTGAAAACATAATAGGAGAATTAAATCACTTTCAAGTTGGTATTAAAATGCAATTCCCCAGTGTTGCCATTGGTTTATTTTAATTCATTGCCATTTTCTGATTTTTGTTCCACTTAAGATAAAGGTTATCTTAATCTTTAATCTTTTGGTTTGATTTTATACTTAAGTATATATGAACATGTAAAAATCTAAAAAGCTCAAGCCAGTAGCTAATTGTTTATTAATATGATTATTTCAAACGTATTTGGTTGTGAATCCCTAACGTTTGCAGTGGCAAATATTCGACCAATATGGATAAACAATTCTGTTTTAAACGTGCTAATTACAATGACTTTAACAACCTTTTAGTTAATACTAATTGGCTTCAACTGTTAACTATTCCAAATGGTAAACCGAGTTGTATTGATAAAATGGTAGATTGCTTTTACAAAACTATATTTGAATATATGAACCATTCCTAAAGTTTCTCCTCGTTCTACAAATGGACCACCTTGGAACTCTAGACAACTCTCCTCACTAAAAAATTTAAAAAATAAATACTTCAAAAAATACAACAAAATTGGATCTGCTTTTTATTATGGAAAATATTCAGTTCTCCGTGCCGAATATAATCAGCTCAACAGTCAGATGTACAACAATTACTTAAATAACATAAAACCTAATTTTGTACGCGATCCCAAATCGTTCTTTAAGTTCGTTAACTCTAAAAGAAAATCTTCGAGCATCCCAAAAGTAATGAAATATTTAAGCTATGAGTCCAGCGATGATACGGTAATAAGTGACATGTTTGCTGATTTTTTTGCCTCTACATATTCTGATGCCCAATTTGATGTTTCTGTTGATTATCCTTACAAAATTAATGCAATTCACACAATATCAACGTCGTCAATTCACACCTTACACATAAGTAATTGCTTAAAAACTTTTAAATCATCCATCTTTAGTGGACCTGATGGCATTCCAACTTGCATTTTAATTAACTGCGCATCTGCCATATCTGTCCTATTATCTATAATATTTAATGTTTCGTTGCGGTATGGGTATTTTCCAAAAATATGGAAAGAGTCTTATATAGTCCCTTTATTCAAATCTTGTAATAAATCTAATATAAGTAATTACAGAGGTATCGCCAAACTAAGTGATATACCTAAACTTTTTGAAAAATGTACAATCCACTTCCTGTTACATCAAGTTTCTTCATCATTTACATCACTTCAGCACGGATTTCGTAAAGGATTTTCTGCTATGACGAACATTCTTCATTTTACAACGCTGGTCAATAGAGCTTTCACCAACGGCCAACACACCGACTATTTATACTGATTTCAGTAAAGCGTTTGACAAAGTAAACCATATGCTAACCATATTAATAAAACTGGATAAAATGGGATTTAACAGTAATTACTTGAACTGGATAAAATCATATCTTTATCGCCGAACTCAATCTGTGAAATTTAAATCTACAATTTCAAGAAGAATTTTTGTTAGTTCTGGTGTCCCCCAGGGCAGCCACCTGGGACCAATATTGTTTCTATTGTTTATCAATGATTTGCCTGAGGCCATCAAATATTGTAACATGTTAATGTATGCTGATGACGTTAAAATATTTTTAACTTTTAATCAGACTTCTGATTATATTCTTCTTCGGAATGATTTGGATAATTTCTACAAATGGTGCAACATTAATTTAATGGAACTTAATCTGAAAAAATTTAAACATATGCACTTTTCTAGAGGACATTATATTGCTCATTCTTACTTACTGAACAATTACAAATTAGAGTTAGTTAACACATTTTTGGACTTGGGAATTTTGTTAGATGTAAAGCTAAACTTCCTTCAACATATAACGCTTACTGTGAATAAAGCCCGTTGGGTTCTGGCTTTTATTAAGAGATGGTCAAAAGAATTCAACGATCCGTTTATCACTAAAAGTTTATATACATCACTGGTAAGACCTATATTAGAATATAGATCGATTATATGGGACCCGTACTACAATGTGCATATCGATCGCATCGAATCTGTTCAAAAGCAATTTCTTTTATTTTGTTTAAGAAATGTCTATCGAGGTTATGTTGCCCTTCCCTCATATTCAATAAGATTAGCTGAGATTAACTTACCAACCTTAAAAAGTCGGAAAGCCATGCTCAATATTTCTTTCATGCTGAATCTTGTAAATGGAAATGAATGCTCCGATTTTCTGTTAAGTAATATATTTTTTAATGTTTTCCAACGCTCATTACGATCTTGTGATCTACTCCACGTCAAACCTTATCGTACTAACTATGTTATGGCTGATCCATTGAGAAGATTATGTTGTTGTTTTAACGAAATGTCTAATTTTATAGATTTTTCTTTAAAATTGTATATTATAAAACGCAATATCATTGCGCATTTGAATATCTAAAGGTTTTAAAATTATTTACCTATTTTATCCTAATAATTTATATGAATTGTAATATAGTCTGTAAGGAATATTCTATAGACTTAATAAATAAATAAATAATTATTAGGCTAAGGTTCGTAACGTTTAATTCAGAAAGAATTGGATATGATTAATATTCCAAGGAACAAGGGAAAAATTAACATCAACTTAATTTTTCAAGGAACAGAAGCAGAACAGAGTAGCGCCATTTTCGGAAGCCGCTACACTTCTATCGTCAGTGCTCACGTGTATTTTGCTTATCACCACTTGTCAGGTGGGTCTGTTGAATGTGATTTCAATTATTATATATGTATGCACAAAAAAATGTATGTATGTACAATGTACATATGAAAAAAATTACATCGTTTGAAAGATCTTTTCAAGCTACATCCAATGATGCATTAAACTTTATCATTCATACCATTGAAAAGATCTTTTAAACGATGTAGTTTATATGTTGTCTTGGAAGAAAATATCCAAAAAACTACAAAAATATACCTTTTTTAGACACGGTCCAGCTACGGGCGGTTGTCGCTAGACTCCTCAAATGTTTTAGGAATCCTCATTAAAAAGACCGGTCTTTAATTTGAGAGGGGTAACAAAAACAAATTTTTCATCTTCATACAAGTCGAGTCGGTTTAATGTACATATATCAACTCCAAAAAATATATATATATATATATATATTTTTATCAGATCTAGCATTTTATATGAAATATGAAGAAACAAGTAGTGAACTCAACAAATCGTCAAAGTATATGGGGTACAGAACAAAAAATCGTCAATCGTCATTTTAGTAAATTTGATCTAAGAAATCGTCATAATGACGAAAAATCGTCACGTTTAACACCACTGTACACAGCCGTACTTGTACTGTGTTATTGTTTGTCCGCTCTTGGTGTTGTTAATTTTCATTGTTCGGGCATAGCCATGGTGAAATAAGTATACAGGTGGCAGCATAACGTCAGCTGATTATTTTTTGCTCTGCTAGTTTTGTGCATAATCCACGTCCAGCACGTATATATTTTTGACAAGCATCATCTATTTTTTTGTTGTATTTGTTTCCCCTATGCGGTCACCTGTATACTTATTTCACCATGGGCATAGCCGACAAGTAGCTGAAAAACGTCGTATTACATGTAGATTCAAGCCCGCTATATACTTGAATCAATCCCGCCGCGTACTTGTATCAATCCTAGCTGCGTACTTTAATCAATTCCGCCGCGTACTTGAATCAAGCCCGAATCAGGCTAACTTTTACTTATTTAATCCTGGAACAGAAAACACTTATGAATTTATATTTTCACTACTTATGTATAAAAACTTAAAATGTTTACTTGTTTTAATTCAAAATTTATTTTTGTTCATTCCTAGTATTGAACTTAAGCAAGGCATACATTACTCCAGTATACTGGCACAAACAAGTGATGTTGAATCGTGCTCGAAGCACATACCATACAAGCATACTGATGCAATATTCATTTTCTTAAAAATTCTGTACTGATGAGTTCATTACTGATATTGTTTTAAAAATAGAAATTAAGTAAAATTCATGTTTTTTTTTATTAAAAAATTGTTAGAAATTACTTCTTTTATTTCAGAAAGACTTTACAGTATATATTTTGTTCTTTTTTTTCTTAATTTATCAGTAGTTTATTCAAGTAAATGTGTTTTATACCGATGTTTACTCTTTGACAACTTCTCTCAACTGAGCTAAATTTACCATACACAATACCACAAACTGGTATCATCAGCAAAATATCAAACTCTGTTTGACTTCGCTACACAAATCGTGCAATCACACCAAATGCCCATACACGACCCAACCACTTGCGCCAACATGCAACCACTTGCGCCAACATGCAACTAGTGTAGTGTATGGGGCCCTTTAGCTCACCATGTTTCTAAACCAAGACCACTCAGCTAACCCAGTATAGAAAAAACGGCAACTAAAATCCAATCTAAACCAGCAGCATATAATACGACGTTTGTAGTCTATTACTCGAACAAGCACGAACAAACAGAACAACAATACAACAACATAAGCACAACATGCGACTGAAGCTATCAACAAGCAAACAAAACCAACACACTACGACTGTGTTAAACGTTTATACTAGTACATAGTACATAAAATAAAAATTTTTGTACACAATTTAAGAATACTCAAAGTAAGTAGAAAATACATGAATCTAGTACGGCGTTTTTCTTTCTGTGTATGTATAAAAATGAGCTGTTTGTTTGTTTGCAGATTTTATTACGGCATCACGCCTAAGCTGCAGAACCGATTTAAATGAAATTATACACAAATATATATTTGGCTCACAATTAATATAGGCTAGTTTGTTTTTTGGATTTTGGACCAAGAGGGGATAAAATGAGTCAAAACCTCCCCCCACTCATAACTCTGTCATTTTTGACCCGATTTTCAATTTTTTTTTTGTTCGAAAGGGTTTGCCTGCAGTTTGGTCCAAAAATGTCATTTTTTTTGTTTGGAAAACCGTAGCGGGAAATTTGCTCCCCACAATGTATAACTATCTTATTTGTCAACCGATTTTTTAAATTCTTTTTTGTTTGAAAGGGGTTGTCTGCAGTTTAGTCCCATAATTTATTTATTTTTTTGAAAATCAGAGGGGATATTTTCTCCTCCTAATGTGTAACTCTGTCATTTGTGAACCGTGCATATATTTTTAGAATTTTTGTGGCCTTCTTGTTATAAACATACAAGAAAAAAATTACATACAAAAACAAAACATAGATAAAATAAATTTGTTATGGGTATTCTTTATTTAAAGTGAAACTCCTAAAAAATTTTAGCCTTGAAAAAATATTATTTACAAACTTTATGTCGTCATATGAGTTCATAAAAGCCCTAAGTTGCATTGAAATAATTTGAAAGGAGAAAAACAAAAAACTCTTTAACAAACACACGTGTTGCTAGTGCTGTGTGTGTGTATTAAAACACGCAGCCTATAGCTAAGTGCTTTTACAAAAACAAATAAGCACAAAGCGCATAGGGCCTGGGCAACGCTGTTCTAAATATATAGCGAGCACGTGCTACACATACACTCATACGGTCTCACACGTCCACAAATCTGTTGAAAAATGGCTAAAAACAAGATAAAACAGTATCATCATACACACACAGTCTTAGATATCTCACGTACACCAACTGGTGAAAAACTTGCTATATGGCGGCATTATTCATCTGGTTTTCTTCACGGGAGTTATGATATTGTACTAAAAAGTACTTATCATCACTATTTTGAATTTATTTATAATCATTAGTTTTCTTTAATGTCTTACTCAATAAATAACGGTACAAACTTGTTTGAATAAATTTAAGAACTCTTTTCATATTGTTATATTTTTGTAGTTAGTTTAAAGTTTTCAGTTTTATAAGAATATTTGATGAATAAAGTTGATTTTTTAATAAATAAAAATATTTGTTGTAATTTAAAATTACAGAAGTGGCGCAGTCAAGACATCGAACCGTTTTGTATTTCTAATTAATAGAAATATACAAATAAATAACATTTTAATAGCTTAAGCTATTAAAAAATAAATAAAACTTTTGAACAATACGGATTTGTAACAAAAAAAAAAATAAATAAATAAAATAAAATATATATATATATATATATATATATATATATATATATATATATATATATATATATATATATATATATATATATATATATATATATATATATATATATATATATATATATATATATATATATATATATATATATATATATATATATGTATATATATATATATATATATATATATATATATATATATATATATATATATATATATATATATATATATATATATATATATATATATATATATATATATATATATATATATATATATATATATATATATATATATATATATATATATATATATATATATATATATATATATATATATATATATATATATATATATATATATATATATATATATATATATATATATATATATATATATATATATATATATACATACATACATACATTGTTCTTTCGGCAATTAAATTTACAAATAAAAGTTAAAAGAAAAATAAACTTTGTTAAAAAAAAAATTGGACTACAGTTTATATAAGGAAACAAACCCATTTTTGCAAAATTAAATTATTTAATAAATACCAAAAGAAATTGGTTTGGTGACAACAACAATAATATTGAATAAAATACAATAACAAATTTGATTGGTGATAACAACAACAATATTCGTATTGAAAAAGTGGTTGGATATTGAATAACCTTGAAAAATTCATATTGAACTACAAAAAGAAGTAAAACACAGAACAAACAATAATCAATTATGCAGTCGACCTTGGAATTATCAATGAACGACATATTAAAAGATGCTCAGAGAATACATAAGTTTCGTGGTGATGATTCTTATGCTCTCACGTCGTTTTTGTGAGAAGTAGAAAGCGTATTTGTTCTTGTGGAGTCCAACCCTGCTGCTAAGCTGTACATACATCAAAGAGTAATACTAAACAAACTGCAAGGAGAAGCATTACATGTAATGAGAACTTTGCGATCAAATCCAAATTGGACTGAGACGAGAGAAGCACTAATAAATAATTTTGGTATAAAGAGACATACCACCAACTATACCAAGAGGCTTTTGAGGCAAGAAATTTTAATATTGAGAATTATTATGAAGTTTTAAGAGATATATTTTGCAAAATCAATGAAAAATACGAGTATGATGTTGAAAAACCAATAGAATTTAGTCCATTACTTGCAGAGAAGATTATATTAAAAACATTTATTAATAATATTGATGTTAACTTAGCTTCAGTTATTATAAACAGAAATATTACAAAAATTAGAGATGCTTATAATTTACTCAACATGGAAGGTTTAATAAGAAATAATGAAAAAAAAATGTCAAGCTCAATGATAGTAATAATAGACATGGTACATTATTTGATAGACATGGAATGAATAGAAATTATGCTAATGAAAATAAAAATAATTCTTTTAACCAAAATACTCGAAATTCGAACTATAACGCTCATAATAATAGAAATGTTTCTTACAGACAAAATAATTCTAGCAATAATCCAGGATCTAATTTTCAGAATACAGGATATAATAATAACAATTCACATAGAACTTATCGTACTACAAATAATAATTCTAACATGGAAGTTGATCATATAGAGGAAGAAGAGGAAAATTTAATAAGTCACGAACAGTTAAATTTTCATTCAATGGCCTCCACAGATCACTTCCAATAGTACCACTTACCATTGGTGACCAAAAAATTAATGTTCTCGTTGATACTGGTTCTACAACTTCAGTTTTAGATCGTAATAAATTACCAAATTATGAAAGGTTACGTTTAAAACCCCCTATTTGTTTTTCGTCTATAAATGGAAAAACAATAATAGATGAAGAAATCATTTCAGATTTGCCCTTAGAATTTTGTAAAAATGCTACAATGTCCTGGAAATTGGCGGAGTTTCAGAAGAAACAATTCGATGCAATTCTTGGTCAAAATATTTTGAAGCCATTGGGAGCTATTGTAGATATGAAAACTGGAACTTTTGAAATAAATGGTCGCATTATAAAATGTTTAAAGTTTTGCCCATATAATATTGAGGACATTTGTCAATTAGAAGATCTTGTTATAAATGAAAACGTTTTTAATAATTTGTTCGAAGGATTAAATACTGAAGAATATTCAGCGTTGGGTGGTATATTGAACTCTTATTCGGACTTAATATATTCGGAAGGACAGAGTTTAGGTTTTACAAAAATAGTGGAACATGAGATAAGAACAACCAATGAAGGGCCAGTTTATGTAAAGATGTACAGATATCCACATGTTCACGAACAAGAAATTTCGAAACAGATCGACTTGATGCTAGAACAGGGTATTATTGTTAATAGGTTTCAAATTCAGCTGATTTTGACTGACAATAAAACAAAGAACACTGAGGATATACTTGGAAAGAAGAAGATTTATATTAGCTCTACGGATTTGAGAAATAATTTAGAGGATATTTTATTACGGAATTTAGAGAAAGGTAGAGTAGGAATTTATTCAGAGCTTGACGATCACAAATATAATGTCTTACAGAGGAAGATTATTGATTTATTTGAGGGTAATGGAATATTGTAAACTAAATTATAATTTATTCAATTTAAGATTTAATATATTATCTTAATTTATCGATGTAAATATCTTTCATTTGCTAAAAAAAAAAATAATAATACATCAAAACGTTTAGAGTATTAACTATATTGGAAAATTATTTCCCAATAATATGAATTTTACGTATTTTATTATATTGTATTAACGGACAGTGGTATGTCCTTTATTTTGTAGGGGTGCAGTTATGATATTGTACTAAAAAGTACTTATCATCACTATTTTGAATTTATTTATAATCGTTAGTTTTCTTTAATTTCTTACTCAATAAATAACGGTACAAACTTGTTTGAATAAATTTAAGAACTCTTTTCATATTGTTATATTTTTGTAGTTAGTTTTAAGTTTTCAGTTTTATAAGAATATTTGATGAATAAAGTTGATTTTTTAATAAATAAAAATATTTGTTGTAATTTAAAATTACATAAGTCGGGTATCACTTACGTCCCACCCACCAAATGTTCCGATTTCGTAACAACTATTCGGCATAAGCGGTTTTATGCATCTCTGCTAGGATCTGAAACTCTTTTGGTATATATTTACTAAATATCTGCATGAAACATTCGTTTTTCAATTCACAGTATTGCTTTGTTTTACAAATCACTAACACTATTGCTAAAATGTGCGACAAAACATGTGTTGAGAGTAATAAGCAAATAATGAGTAATGGCAATCACCGTTTCATTAAGAGAGAATCAACTCAAATCGTGTCTTTGTATTTTTTTATCACTAGTGTTAAAAGTATTTCACGCAATTTACACCATGATTTTTAAGACATGTCTTTTTTTTAATTCTCTTTTAAAGTTGCTACCAAAAACATTTTGCATTTATACAATGATTTTTCATTTCATGTCTTCTTTGTACATTACTCTCAAAATCCGCTTTATTTACTCGTTCATAACAACAAAAACCCTAACACAATAACATAAGAGAGAGAAAATGCAAATGGAGCTAAAGAATTATATGAAAAAATCTCGAAAACAGATATCTTGTCTTTTTTTCTACCCCGCTTTCTTCTCTACCCTGCTCACTCTCATACAAAATAAGACGTGATTTAAAGACAAGTGGAAAAATCACCGTATAAATTGCCTGTTTGTAAACAAAAGCAGTTGTTCACAAAATAAAGCAATGAATCGAAGGAGTTATTCGTGTGAGCTATTTGTTATATCAATGAGGATATGAGAAAATTAGAGCACGTAATGCTCTTTTAAATTAAAAAAGAAAATAAGAAAACAACCATTTATCAGAAAATGTCTTTTTATATGATATAATATTTTTTTAATTAAAATAATCAAAAAAGCTGAATCGATTTTATAAAAAATAACTTTATTTAATTATTGAAACCACGAGTAAATAAAGTTTTTTTTACAAAATGGAACTAAATAAAAAAATTTAACTTGGTAAAATTAGACAACTTTTTAACAATGTTGGCAAATATATGGCAGGTATTAGCATTTTAGAGGGCATAACTTCGGTTTAAATTAAGCTATGTTTCTGCTATTTTTAGGGTTCCGTACACCAAAAGTGTAAAGGACCCTATTGTTTTCGATACACTGTCCGTCAGTCCGTTTGTCTATCACAGATTGTTTTCTCGAGAACCGCAAGAGCTACGGACTTGAAACTTTCACAAAATATGTAAAACTTTTGCCGCTACAACAACAAATATATGACAGTTAAAAATTATAGGGTGTTCTAAAGCGAGCAACGAAACATGTTGAAATACTAATGTGATATACATACAGACACTTACTTATATATAGACACTTGAAATTTTCAAAGTATGTATAATAGACTGCACCAATTAACACTGATATTAAAAACAATAAAAATTAAAGGGTTTTCTATCAGTTAATGTAATTTTGACTATCTAATTTAGACAATTTGCTGTATCTTGCACCGTAAGAGGTGAAATCTTGAAATTTTAAAAAACGCTAAAACTAAAAAAATCCAAAATTAAAAAAAAATGGCAAAACGAAAAATCGCTAAAACGAAAAAAGTGCTTAAAGGAAAAAAGCACCAAAATTAAACAAAAAACGCTAAGACACAATATATCACCAAAACTAAAATGATCGCCAAAAAAACTAAAAAAACGCCAAAAACCGAAAAAGTCGTCAAAACGAAAAAAAGCGCCAGAGCAAAATAAAGCACCAAAACAAAAAAAAAGCGCCAAAACAAAAAAGCACCAAAACAAAAAAATGCGCAAAAACAAAAAAAAAATCGCTAAAACGCAAAAAACACCAAAACTAAAATTATCGCCAAAAACGCAATAAAACGAAAAAAAGCGCCTTAACAAAAAATTGCTAAAATGCAAGAAATCACAAAAACTAAAGTTATCGCCAAACAACGCAATAAAACGAAAAAAAGCGCCAAAACAAAAAAAAAAAGCATCAAAACAAAAAAAAAATCGCGAAATCGCAAAAAATCACCAAAGCTAAAATGATCGACAAAAAACCAAATAATTTTAGTTTTGGTGATTTTTTGCGTTTTAGCGATTTTTTTTGTTTCGGTGCTTTTTTTGTTTTGGGTCTTTTTTCCTTCTAGTGTTTTCTCCATTTTTGGCGCTTTATTTGGTTTTTTTTGGCGATATATGTGTTTAGTTTTGGCGGTTTTTTAAACTTTTGGTGCTTTTTTCCATTTTTGGCGATTTGTTGCGTTTTTTGGCGATCATTTTAGTTTTGGTGTTTTTTTGCGTTTTAGGGTTTTTTTATTTGATGATTTTTTGCGTTTTAGCGTCTCATTTGTTCTGGTGCTTTTATTTTTGTTTTGGCGCTTTTTTCCTTTTGGTGATTTTTTTTCATTTTTGGCAATTTATAATGTTTTTCGGCGATAATTTTAGTTTTAGTAATTTTTTGCGTTTTAGCGATTTTGTGTTGGTGCTTTTTGTGTTTTGGTGATTTTTTCGTTTTAGTGCTTTTTTCTATTTTTGCCGATTTATTTCATTTTGGCGATTTTTTTAACTTTAGGTGCTTTTTTCCATTCTTGGCTATTTAATGCGAGTTTTGGTGATCATTTTAGTTTCGGTGATTGTTTTCGTTTTGCGTTTTTTTCTTGTTTTGGTGCTTTTTATGTTTTGGCGCTTTTTTCGTTTTGGTGATTTTTTCCATTTTTGGCAATTTATTTAGTTTTTCGGCGATAATTTTAGCTTTGGTGATTTTTTAAACTTTTGGTGCTATTTTCTTTTTGGTATTTTTTTTTTGTTTTTTGGCGATCATTTTAGTTTTGTTGATTTTTTGCGTTTTGGTGTTTTTTTTTGTTTTGGCCCTTTTTTTCGTTTGGACGGCTTTTTTCGGTTTTTGGGGTTTATTTTAGTTTTTTGGGGCTCATTTTAGTTTTGGTGATATATTGTGTTTTAGCGTTTTTTGTTTAATTTTGGTGCTTTTTTCCTTTAAGCGCTTTTTTTCATTTTGGCGATTTTTCGTTTTGATATTTTTTTAATTTTAAATTTTTTAGTTTTAGCGCTTTTTTTAAATTTCAATAGTTTGCCTCTTCGGTTTCCAAGATACAGCAAATTGTCTAAATTACATAGTCAAAATTACATTAACTGATAGAAAACCCTTTAATTTTTATTGTTTTTAATATCAGTGTTAATTGGAGTAGTCTATTATACTTTGAAAATAAAGATTTAATTAAAAATTTCTACTAAATTTGAGATCAATCGGTCAACAGAAAGGGTGTAAAACTAAATATTACTTTTTGCGGGCGTGGCGCAGCCCACTTTTCCAAGAACCGTATTGTATTGTCAACAAAAGTAAAGGCGCTTACCAAATTTCAGATTAATCGGTTAACAGGAAGGCGTTAAATTTTGAATTACCATATTCTACCCAAACATCACATAACTTTGACACAAACAATAAGCTAAATAAAACCGTTTAATAAATTTTGCAAGATTTTCTAATAAAATACATTACTACATGCAAAATCTAAAAATAACAATAGTTCATTCGTTGTTAAAGATTGTTTACATCTACAACACTAACTCTAAATGTTACGTTGCCTTTTTGTTTTACTGTCTTCGGCTCTCATAATTACAGTCTCGTTTCGATTAGTGATCTAGTTGTCTTGTTGTTGTTGTGCACTCTCATTTATTCGTCTTGAAAGCTTCGATTCAAAACATGTTATGATTCTAAAATATTGCGAATGATTCTAATCTCGTTATTTATGAGTTTTGCAGATGTCTAGGGCCATATGAACCGATGAAATTGAACTGTCTCTTAACGAATTATACTGGACTATTTTTTATTAAAAATCAGTGTACAATATAGGGATGTGTCAGGACTACAAGGTACAGTTGTTTTTAATGTCCAATTTTATGGAAAAACTCTTTAAGACACAGTTCAATTTCGTCACTTATGCTAAGTTCCAGCCAAGTTTTGGTTATGCATACAGCCGCTAATATTTACGAAAGTGTTAAAAAAAGTTCGAAAATGTTCATACCGTGGACACAATTTCAAAGATATTTCGTTTTTGCTCTACAGAAACAATCAGTTTTAAGACCTACGTCTTTATTCAAGAAACCCACAGATTCGTTCATAGAATATGGATTTTGACAATAATTTATTCCATCAGCATCGCTATTGACAATTATGTATAAGCTGTTCTCTCACGGCTAGGGTTTGGGATTCGGGAATTCGCGGGAAAAGTCTATTAAAATAGTCCCGGGAAAATTTTGAGATTTCTACTACTGTCACGAGGTCTAATTTTAATATAATTTAGGTTTCTAAACCATTATCTCAACATGGAACTTGATTTAATCTAATACTGACTGTGGTTCTATTCTGTTGAACCAAAAAAATAAATGAGGAATTAAAAACTTGAATACAAATAAAGACAGAACAGTACCGTTACAATGTATTTTTATTAAAAATTTTTGCTTAAATTGTCATTCGAAGGATATATGTATTATCTTTTTGCAAAGCTAATTATTTTTATTGTTTTCGTGATCACCTTCTATAGATAATGTTTACTTAAAAATTTGCTGGTTCTATCCTGATGAACCACAGTGTAAGCTGTAAAAGTTTTGACTTAACACTACTTAAATTTGTTATAAGTCGACGCTGTTATTGAAACCCTGAAGGAGATGTCTTAAGAGAAATAAAATTAAAAATCAAAGACATTTAGACAGATTGTGGCTCAGGATATATAAAATTCGGCGCAGCTTAATATTGTACTGTAATTTGCTTGTACTTGACGATAAGAATCCTTCCGGAAATGTTTCAAGAAAATTAAGAAACATTACGGCAAGTTCTTTATAAAATGATTTGGAGGCCTTAAAATAAACTTTTTAACTAATTGCGTATTAGTCGTCAATTAGTCTTTATAGGATGTCTTACTGTGTAATAACTATAAACTCTATTTGCTTTCACTTAAAAATTCTTAAAAATTTGTTTTAGAATTGCTTTTATATCAACTTTTACTTAAAAAGAATGCTTACATTAATATAACAACCGAATTTTTGCCAATTTTCACTTAATAAATCTACTTTATTTAGATTTTTTCATTCCCGTTTCCCGGCAAGTGCAAAAGTCCGGGAAATCCCAAACCCTACTCAAGGCCACCTGTAATATATTCGCTTTAAATATATCAGGGACTAAAACCATGAAAAAAATGGGTTCAGGTTCGGGTTAATCAAAATAAAAAGTTCAGGTTCGGGTTTAAAACCAAAAATTTAAGCACGCGCAATTATTTTGTTTTATAATAAAATATATAAATCAATTTTATATTAACGTTTATACGTTTAAACAATATATTCTTTTTTTTAATTTAATTAAATTTAACTTATTTATGGGTCAATTATCGATGGGAACTGAACTTCAGTTTGGTTGCCAGCTGCTAAAAATCATATTACGTATGGAAACTGGCAACTGAGAGCTGTAAATTTCAGTTGCTTTTTAGTGCTTTTCTGGCAACCATAAATTTTCAGTTGTCGGCTGGCAACGCAAGTTCGGTTCGACCATTCCAATCGACCCATTAGTTTAAAAAAAAACTTTTTTCAACTTTGTAGCGTACGTACCGCATTGACATAAGAAAATGTACTTCAAATTAGAAATGATTAGAAATACATAGAACAAGAAAAACCAAAAATGTTGGCAAACATACGGCACTTTTAAAAGTTAAAAAAAAGTCAGCTGTCGGTTGCTGCCACCTGGTATGAATTTGCCTTGGTCATTATATTGATTTTGTTTTTAATTTTTTTTGCATGCAAGAAATGTAATGTTTTTTTATTATTCTTCAATTAAATATTTCTCTATTTTTATATGTTTTTGAACCCGAACCTTGCTGAATTTTAGGGTTCAACGGGTTCGGGTTCAAAGTCTTTATAAACAGCGGTTTCAGTCCCTGAAATATATACATACACTAGATGTGCCCGCTCCCTTCGCGCGCTTTAAGTTCGCTTTATGACTATAAAAATGGCTGTAAAATATAATAATATAACGTTCTTGACATATTTTTCAAAGTTCCCGTTATACAAAATAAATAGTGTTACTATCGTTGAAAAAAAAGAAACACATCTTTCTAATTTCCCTCAACAATTATGTTAGTAAAATTGGGTATGTTTTCGTTTTTTTTTCTATTTTAACTTAGAAATAAGATATTTTATCACGGTAAAAATTATCCTATGTTTGAGTCAGGACTCTATGGTACCCCTATACGAAATTTCATACAAATCGCTTCAGTATTTTTTGCGTGAAGCGTGTTCGGACAGACAAAAATTCCAAAATTTGGTTTATTGTTCTCTATATCGATTACTGTTTATGCCACTATAAAAAATTTCAAAAAATATTTCATGTACAGACACGTCCTTTTTACAGTTTTATTATATGTATAGATAAGTGCAAAAATCACTCACAAAATAACCGTCTAAAGCCTGGCACTGTGTTCAATTAGTAACAAGTGTTGGGTAACATTGATTATTTCCTGAGAAAAATTTGACATGTACATTTGTTATAATCCTCATGTGTTTGTCGTAAATTCCAAGTGAAAAAAGTGCCACTCACGTGAAATGTTTAACACCATACCATGCTTAACAGCCAAACTTAAATCAGAGCGTTCAGCACCGTGTCAGCTACAGGGTACAAATATTCCGTACATTCAAAGTAAGTTTTTTATCTTACAATATACGGTAAATACGTAACCTCTTGCCAACGCAACGCTCTGATTTAGGTTAAGCTCAAGAATGATATTCCATCATTCTTGGGTTGAGCTGTAATATGTAAGTAGACTTGAGAGAGAATTATGGGTCGATTATGGGTGGCAACCGATCTTCAGTTGGGTTGCCAGATGCCGAAAACGGCATTACGATGGCAACTGAGAACGGTTAATTTCAGTTGCTATTTAAGCTATCTTTACATGGTAATACAAAGTATTAAATACTTTGTAGAATCAAAATATTATGAAATTCTCTTCGTGCTTAAAAAATGAGAACAAAAGTCCGTTATAAGTATTTTTCATGTTTACACCTCTGGTATGATGATAATACATAAGTTTCTACAATGGTTTAGAAAATAAACATTTACCGAACGCTTGTCAGATTTTGTATCCGTATTCTCTCCTACTCAATACATTTTACGTTTACACGATAAGATATTTTTCATTTTTAAACATATCGTAATACATGTATTACCATGTAAAGACATCTTTAGTGATATTCTGGCAATCACAAATTTCCAGTTGCCAGCTGGCAACGCAACTGAAGTTCGGTTGCTATCAGCGTTGCCAAATATGCAGTTTTCCCTGAATTTCGCAGTTTTTCTAAGCAGTGATCAGCTTTGCAGTTTTTTGGTTAAAAAATAAGTTTTTCTGTAAATTGTGCAAATTTTGCAGTTTTTCCATTTTAATTTTTTAAGCTAAATTTTTTGTATTAATTTCAATTTCTGAAGCCATAGTTCTACCAATTTTGCTTAATATAACAGTGCCTCTCTTACGTTTTAGGTTGATTCGGAAAAAAACAATTTCCCTGTGTTATATAAGTAATTTTATGCGAAATACCCCATAGTGCAACTCAAACAGTTCCTTTTAAATTAATTTCAAAAATTATAAATTTGGAGAGCCAAATACTGGCTATTAATTGAATCATTTAACCGATTACTAACACTAAACAGTGATAAAAGATGTGATGTTTTTTGGTTCCTGTGTTCTCAACGGAAAGCAAGCTAACCAACTTTAAAATTTTATAATTTTCAGGCAATTTGCTCAAAGATAAAATGTTTGAATAATTTTTATGTTAGGATATAAATACATATATATTAGTTGATGCCTTTTTTTAATTCCATGGTTAAATTAACCACAAACTTTATACATGAATTGCGAATATCTGTTTCCGTGTCGTCATCTACTGTTCCTTCATCTTTTAATGTTTTTAACTGAATTTCAAATGTATATCCCAAATAACAGTCGTACGAGATATGCTCTTGGAAGTCCGAAGTAGTTATGTACATCGATTTCAATTGTTGGTTTTACAATAAACTGTTTTAAAAAATTTATTGTCAGTTCCATGTTACTTAAGAGTTTCGTTGGGTCACAATTATGGCTCTGGAAACTGTTGTTTAATAATTGAACACGAGTTAATATTGGACGAAGAAATACCAAGTACCACATATGTAAGTATTTATTTCATTACACATATTGTAGAGATTTTGGGCCATAAAAATTTTTTTTAATTGTTTTGCAATGCCAAAGTGAGTTTTAAGTTCAATCCACTGATCTATAATTCTGGATATTGAAACATCGATAGATAACAAATGTGTATCGCAAATGTTTGTGATTTGAATATAATTTAAAAATAATATGAGATTAAAAATGTTTATAATTCAAGGAATAATTTTAGTTCACTTTTTCATTAGGATTAAAATAAAACAAATTTAAACCTAATTAAAATTATTCATTAAACTATAATTAAAAATAGTTCGATTACAATAAAAAATAAATATAAAAAATTTGTATGGCACACAACATACAATGTACATACATACATACCTCCCCATCATTTATTGCCTCAAATATGTATATGCTTGTAACTTTATTGTCTTATGTAACTTCTCGAAAACTAATTGTAGATTTCGTTGATCAGGCATTCCAGACAACTTGGCATACAGAGTTTCCAAATTATACTTCCACACCATAATCGATTTATGTTTTTTTATCGAAATCGATAGTTCAACATCATTTGCATCATCTGTCAAAATTTCATGACTGTAGATTAAACCGTTATGATTTTATAACAAAAACAATTTTAATGTAAATGCATATGGTGAGTTGTTTACATTTTCTTTGAACGCTTGTGTGGGATACAATTAAATTCTCTTTAAATGAAACACAGTCGAAAAAAATAAAAAAAGATAAAGATTTGTATTTTTGGATGCTTTAGAACAATATGTCGAAGGTATCCCATGATTTTTTTTTTTTCAAAATATGTTTTTGTTTTCAATTATTGGATATTTTTACAGCTCTCACTGGTACCGTATACCGATTCAGATGAATCTTTCGTTGATTTAAATGGTTTGGAAACTTTAAAAGAAGTCGAGAGGAAACGTGTGTTGGGAAAAGGGGCTACAGAAAGCAAATGAGAATACCTAAAAGGCTGCAAAAAGTTAAGAAAAAAAAATACGAGTGTTTTGCCCAACCCGTGCTTAAAAAAAAAATATCCAAATTCGTGTCATGATAAAATTTGTGAATAAATGAACATTTTTGGGGAATAGGCAACAAAATTAGACAGAAAGATTGGCTGTCTTCTTGTGTTAAACAAGTCGATATTAAAAGGCGATATGGAGAAAGTGACAGAAAAAAGTGCAGTTTTAATTATTTTATCAATACCAATAATACCATTTTTAAAGTTTGTCAAAAAATTTTATTGAAAACGTTGAACATTTCACAAACGATTTTAATATCCGTAATAAAAAATACAAGTTCATATAAAACTTGCCTTGAAAATATAAAAAAGCCAACTGCGCACAACAAATCTGATGAAGCAAGCATATCGCTAGTAAAATCCTTTATAGAACAATTACCAGCGGTTCCTTCACATTATTGCCGGAATAAAAGTAAAAAATTATATCTGCTTCAAGAATTTCGAAACATAAAAACTGTATATCAGCATTATGTTGAACATTTGAAAACTATTAATAAAGTAAATAGTCAGTTATCGTTTAGAGTATTTCGTAATATTTTTAGAAACAGTTTCAATTTAGGCTTCCATTTACCTAAAAAAGATAAATGTATCTTATGCGAGAATTACAATAATTTAGACACAGAATCCAAAAAGCAATTGGATTCATCAGAAGAGTATAAAATGCATCTGAAGGACAAAGAGAAATCTAAGCAAATATTTTTGGAGGACCAAAAGCTATACAAAGAGAATCCGGCTTATTTATGTACAAGCTTTGACTTGTAAAAGGTCTTAAACACTCCCTATGCAAAAAGTGTAACTTTGTTCTATTCTAGAAAATATTAATTCTACAATGAAAGTTTTTATGAGAGTGGTCCAAGAGATGGGTTTTGTTTTTTATGGGGAGAAAAGGATGGTAAACGAGGGTGTAATGAAATTTGCACAACTGTTTTGCAATACCTTAAATTAGTCGATGAAAGAAAAACCCAGTCGATAGTCCATCTTTATTGTGATAGCTGCGCAGGCCAGAACAAAAACAGAGCTGTGCTTGCGACATTAACCTATTTTGTTGAAAATTCTAATTTTGTGACTAATATAAAAATCACATACTTGTTGCCTGGACACACCATGATGCCTGTTGATTCGATACATAGTACAATTGAATCATTTATTCGGAGTAGAACTATTTGGGCTCCAAGTGAGTGGTACACCATAATATCAAATGCAAGAACTAACCCAGGACAATATAATGGTATTGAATTAACTAACAGTGATTTTAAGGACTGGAAGACATTTTCACAGGCGTTATTTCCAAATTCAGTGAAAATTCAATTTACAAAATTACGCTCTGTTACATTGGACACAATATTACTCTTAAATATGGCTACTTTGATGAATCTGAAACCATAAATTATGATCTAAATTCAATTCCACGATCCAGACGAAACTCCGAAATAGTTTCTAAGGGGCCTACTCAATTATATGATGATATATTAAACATTTCTTCTGCTAAATATAAGGATTTGAAAACGCTTTGCGATAGAAAAACTATACCCGTAAAATTCCAACACGAGTATTTAAATTTAAAATGGGATGGATCTGTTAAAGATTTGCTACCTGAAACCGACCAGGAAGATAGTATTTAGCGTTCTTTATATATTTTTATCTATCGTTATTCAAGTTCACAAGATTTTAATATGAATAACATTACTTTGTTAATACAAAACTTTAAATATATGAATTACATTACTTTATTTTTGTTTTATCCAATATACTATGAAATGTATACATTTATTTTTTTTTAAATGAAATTTAATTTAATTTTAAGGAGTAAGTAAAACAATTAAATAAAAAAACGGGAAGTCACTTCCTTAAAATAAATTTTTGTGTAACCCACACACTTTTTTAATAATAGGTTGCCAGAAGGAAAGCAAAAAAAATTTATCCCACAAAAACAACCGTTATGATGCAAATATCTATTTAAAATTATTAAAATTAAATGTATTACACAAAACAATATTTACATTATAAATTTTAAAATAATGGCTTTATTCAAACTGATTTCATTAAAAAAAAACCTTCCTCTGTAAAATTTCGAGTTTGTGGGATACATTTTTTCGGCGGTTATGGCTCGATATGTATGTAAATGTAACAAAAATATTAGATGCACCTGTATTCATATAAAAAATACTCACCTAATAACTTTATAATACCAAGATCTGTAGACTCATCAACTAATATGCTGTACTTAGATGATGAAATATCCTTTCTAAGGTGAATTACGAAATGTGGGGCTAAAATGTTTTTAACTATTGCAGTACATTTGGTTCTTTGAATACGAATCTTGTCAGCTCCATCAAAATTCTTTTTACACAAGTCACTGAGGTGGTCAATTGAATTATTCGATTTATGTTGATATACATATAAATAAAGCTATTGCGGCTTCTTGCATTTTAACATTATCAGCATTTGTTTCATTTTGCGCAAAATTCAATTTTAGTTTCAACGTGACTTAGAAGAATCATACAGTTTTCCTGAAAGTGAGCATCTGCAATATTTGCAAAATAATTTTGTATCTTCTTTTTCATCCTGATCCACCCTAGACTTTAATTGATCATTGTTAAGCCATTCGCGACGAAATTTTTTGTTGTATTTAGGTGGCATTGCATAAAAACTTAAGTTTTCTATATTTTCACTCGATTTTCATAAATATTACTTGTTCTATTACTTGTACACACGACTTGTTCTTTTCTTAGTAAAAATTATAATACAAAATGCTTACAAATATACACATTAAAAAATTTTTATAAATACCGTTATTCGAGACTCACTTTGTACCATTGCAGGTACACCTAATTCTACAATAGAAAATTTGTTGTAGAAAATACTCTACTGGTTGTCAAAAACTTTGAAAGATGGGTGACATTACCAGCGCAGCTAGCTCTAGGTATAAGGAAATGTCAAATTCCACAAAATTGGGATATCTCTATATGGAGTTTGAAGGTGGCTATGATATTATGATCATTACATCACTGCACTTAGTTCCCCGTTTAGGCGAGTAATGGTAGCTTATCTAGTAAGCTCACCCGTTAGATACGCTTTGATTTTTAGCAACTCTGTAAAGCAAAAATCGCTAGATTTCCCGCTAATAGCTAAATCATATTTGTTCTAGCAAAATGTCTTTAAAAAATCGCTAGATTTGAGGGGAAAATAGCTAAGTTGGCAACAGTGGCGGGAAATTAGCTATTTTATTTTTTTGAGCAGTAACACAATCAGGCGATTAATGGCTACCAGTTAATTAATTAATGTGTTACCTTCTTTGGGAAAGGGATAGTGTAGAGATAACAGGTGGTGAAGTGGTAGAGAGATAGAAAGCTTAACTAATTTAGAACTCTCCCATTGCGCGTTTTTTGTAGAGCAGTGTTGCAAGCCCCTCTGGTCTCAAGTAGAGGCATTGAGTTGTTTTTAAGCTGCACAGCAATTTTCTTAGTTCTTTTACTTCGCCGACGGTTCTGCTACAATACCGACGAAGGAGGGTGCTGCAAAGTGCATTAGGATATGCTTTTATTAATCGATGCCGGTACTGCCAAAGTAATCAATGCTATGCCTTCATCACTTTAACAGTCCAACAACAACCAACACAATAACACAGCAATGAACATGAGAAAAATGCACGATGTTGTTGGCTTGCCTGAAATTAGTCTTGAACTCAAGCCTTCAGGGTTTGTAGTCAAACGTGCTAACTACTCAGCCAACAGCACCCAACAGTGATAATCGACCCATTATATTAATAGTCAAAGCATGGTAGAATAATATACAAGGTAGCCTTGGAACGCCAGCTGATAATTTTTTAATTTGCTTTTTTGATGGTACGAACTGTCAAATGTTGTGTATATGTAGGGTTGTCATCGCTTAATTTATAAAAAGAGGACAGCAGAGAAAAAAAACCCGGACATTTGCTTAAAAAAGTAGGACTTAAAAATAACACGAAATAATTTGTTTCCAATAATTTTACTACCAATAAAATATTAAATACATATCGATGGTGTTGCGAAAAAAGGGCCAATCTCGCAAAATTTTACATAGCAGATTGTTATTGAATTCGAAAAACATTTTTTGAGCTGTGAGTCTATGGTAGCAAAGGCTCCATATGAAGTTTTCGGTTTCGGTTTCCTTTTCGGCTTGTTTTTTAATTATACCATATTCACTCGTCCATGTCCATATGAAGCAACTGTGGCTTCTTCAACTTTCCTAAATTTTCTTTTGAAGCTGCATTCGTGTCCATATAATGAAATTCTTGCTGCGCAACTTTTGTTTTTTTACATAGAATTTGTTGTTGCTTAATATTACGAAGAAGAAAACAAAAGAGAGTTGCATGTACATGAAGCAAAAGTTGCGCAGCAAAAGTTGACTCGTATGGACATAGACTAAGAAAACCAAAATACACATAAACATGACTGTAATATAAAAATATTGCCTGTTGCGATAATCGGGGTGCTGCGATAATCGATTGTTGCGAATATCGAGCACTGTGGAATGAAACGCTTAATCTGTATATAATTTATCATTCGTCTATAGACCCGAGGAATTTCCATTAATATGTAGTTCCAAAAGCAAAAGTGTTAAATTTTTAATAAAGGTCTCTGATTTGCAAAGAAAAGGCCCTTGGAGAAAGATTTTCATTAAATTATCAATTATCATTAAATCCATGAATTAAATTCTAACGCTAAGTATTAATATATTGGCCTTAGAATCTGCTCTTAACAATATACTATGGGATCAAATGTACTACCTATCGTCAGTTATAAATTCCATAATTTTACAACTTTATAACAAGCATGTTCCATTGAAAACTAAGACAATGTGTAAGGCCATGGTTTAACAATGAAATTAAATCATTAATACAACGACGGGATAATACGTATCATATGTGGAAACGATACAGGACACCGGAATATCGTGAGCAGTATCGTCTAGGTAGGAAAGCTGTTGTGACTAAAATAAAACACGGCAAATCTGCCTATTATTCAAATAAATTCAACAGCGCTGTTGACACAAAAAAGACGTGGAAAATAATACGTGATATTGGTATTGGTAAGACAACGAATCGTGAAGATAATGTTGATGTCAATTTGCTTAACGAATCTTTTGTTAATATCCCTTTGCCAACAGTAAACCCTGGTTTTTATGCTCAAACACCTCCATATGATCCATGTGTTTCAAAATTCAGTTTTAAGTGCCTTAATATAAATGATGTTGTAGAAGGTTTCTATAATGTCAAATCAAACGCCGTCGGTCTGGACGATATTAATCCAAGATTCATAAAGTTAATACTACCGTGGATAATACATCCTATTAAGCATTTGTATAATACAATTATAACGACCAGTATTTTTTCGACGGAATGGAAATATGCCAAAATCATTCCAGTGCCAAAAACAAATAATGAATACCACCCAATATCAATTTTACCATACCTTTCCAAAGTTTTTGAGCGACTTTTATATAAGCAAATGATTCAATATATAAATCAGTACAATTTATTAACTGACCGTCAATCAGATTTTAGATGCCAGCATAGCTGTTTAACCGCGCTAACCGATGTAATCGAAGACATAAGAAGCAACTTAGAAGATGGGAGAATATCATTTTTAGTTTCGCTCGACCATTCAAAAGCCTTAGATACGGTTCACCATTCAATACTGTGCTTTAAACTATCTAATATGTTCAACTTCTCTTCTACTGCCGTTAGGTTGAAGTCAACATATTTAACTGACAGATGGCAATATGTCTCTAATGAAGGACTACTTTCCAACGCTCTTAGCATAACACGAGGTGTTCCTCAGGGCTCCATACTGGGACCATTACTGTATTCGATTTATGCTAATGATATACCAAAACAGCTAAAATATTCCAGGGTCCAGATGTATGCTGATGATATTCAGCTCTATCTTGATAGCTCTATAGCTTCCATCACCACCAGAGTTAATGATCTTAACACTGATCTAAATAAAATTTTTCTCTGGGCGACTGCAAATGGTTTACGTATTAACCCTAAAAAGTCAAAATGTATTATAATTTGCAAAAAATATGTAAAAGTTGAATCAAGTATTGATGTTTTCCTTGGTGGTAGCAAGATTGATATTGTTAATTCTGCCAGAAATCTTGGCGTGGTCTTTAACAGTACGCTAACTTGGACAGATCATATCAACCAATCATGTGGAAGAGTGTATAGTATGCTAAGGTGTTCATGGGCTACGCAGTATTGCACACCACCAAAAATAAGACTACTTTTGGCTAAAACCTATTTAATACCAACTCTGCTGTATTCATCAGCAGTCTTCTCTGGATGTAACTCAAAAGACACTGCGAAACTCAACGTAATATTCAACAACATTGTACGTTACATATTATGCCTGAGGAGATTTGATCATGTTTCTGACTATTCCAGCCGCATCTTTAATGTTACCTTTAATAATTATTTAAAGCTAAAAAACTTGGTTTTTCTTCACAAAATTGCAACATCACAACAACCCAAATATCTTCATGATCGCTTAAGATTTATGAGGTCTTCAAGAGGAAATGGTATTATGCAAATTCGACATCGGGACACAGCGTCTGAGAGAAAATTTTTCATACTAACTATCCGTCTCTGGAACCAACTTCCCCCAAACTTGCAAACTATTAGCAACGCAAATAAATTTTAACATTTACTTTACTAATTTTACCGAACGTAATCTGCCTTAAATGTCAGGCATAACTACAATATCTGATGAATTAAATTATTTCATATTTTTTATATTATTTTTTTTATCATACTACTGTTTTTTTATTTATATAATGTTATTATTCTTAAATTTTATATATTTATGTCCCTTGAACTCATTGAGTATTATTGATATAACTTGTCAGATTCTGATCCTTTAAATTATAAGATATTATATCTTGTTGTATCAGAAATTCAAATTTAATACATACAAATACAAAATAGCTAATTGAAGCTCGTGCATAAAATTCTGCACAGAATAGAAATTAATTTTTAGCTTGACGAATAACTTTTTAGCTTAAATCTTGGCAAGTCCTAAAAAAGATTGACTAGCAAACCAAATCAAGCCCGTCTGGCCAGCATAGAGCCACATGAAAAGTAGTGATAAGCAAAATACACATGAGCACTGATGATGGAAGTGTAGCGGCTTCCAAAAGTAGCGGTGCTATACTCTGCTGTGTGCGTAGAAAAATTCAGTTGATGTTAATTTTTCCCTTGTACCTTGAAATATTAATCACGCCTGATTATTTTTGAATATATCGTTACGAATCTTAGCCTAATAATCAATTTGTATTGACAAGCAAATAAGTTCGAAATAATCATATTAAATAAAATATGAACTCTGGCTTAAATCTATATTACTTTGACCCTTTTTACGGAACACCATCGATATTTTAGATACATATATACGTCATAGAATAACATCACAACCCTCATAGACAGTATTATTTACAACATAAGCTGGACATCTAATACCAATTGCTGTTTTCCTTTTTAGCTTGGTTTTTAATAGATGCAATTTTCAAGCAATATAAAAGCGAAAAAATATATAAATATAAAACAGATACTTTACGCGAACTTAATCTCCCTTTTTAATGGCGCTTTTCACAATGTACTATTAAAAGTTAACGTAGACTTTAACAGCATCTTCGGCAGACAAAACTTGTCGTTAAAGTCCACGTTAACTCTTAATCGAACATTGTGAAAAGGGCAGTAAGTCGGTAAAAAGTAGGACTTTCCCGGACGCACACTTTTTCCCCGGACAGAGACCACAAAAAGAGGACAGTTTTCGGGAAAAAGAGGACGGATGACAACCCTATGTATATGTGAAATAACTACATTGCACACATAATACCAAACATATGTTTGCTGCTTCTGTTATATAAACACACACATACCCTCTCTAATAATGTTTGACATTTTCTATCCCAAAATGTACGTTTGTATTAGTTATGCTGCTACCAGTTATATTATTCTACCATGAATACCCTATGTATACCAGCCTATGAATACCCTATGTATACCAGCCTATGAATACCCTATGTATACCAGCCAGCGTTGTCAACTCAGTGCTTTTCGCACCGTTTTTAGTACTTTTTCAACTCTACGACGCGAAAAATGTTGGAGTTAGTGCTCGGTGCTTTTTAAATCTAATTTTTGGTGCTTTTATTTTGTGACGGTGGCACTAAACCCAAAATTCAAAAATGAATTTCTTTATCTATAAATTTTTTTTCAAGTGTAAAATTCTTTGATAATACAACTATTTCGTGAACATACTTTTTGCAGTCATGCAGAAAAATGACAAAAGTGGATTCGAGCAATTAGTGTTGCTTCATATTTTATCTCTTAAATGCGTCAAAACCCATAAAAAACGAATTCGTGTACGTATTTCATTTATTCAGATTTCAAAAACTATCAGTTTTCAACGAGATTTGACATACATTAGGGTGATAACTTTTTGAATTTTTTGGAAATTTGCAAGCTCCAGTTCCAAAATCGTGTAGGACACGGAAAAATAATAAGAGCTGCGATCTCACTTTTTCGCGAACATGAAAAAAGTTGACACACCAAACGCATTGAAGTTTTGTATATAGACTCAAAATAAAATGATAGGTAAATCTAACCAATATATGTAAATAGTTAACCTACTGTTAATGTAAATTGTTGTTGCAATTTTAATGAAATAACAATTTTCATTGGTTAAAATAACTTTTTAAAGTTGTAAGTCATTTCATGTCTATGGTTACTTTGTGCTATTGTTATTCAACAAGATAGCTTAGCTGAGATGTTAAAGGCGTCCGGTTCATAAACATAAGAACCTACGCTCAAGACCGAAATATTATATTTTACCTAAGTTCAAGCCCAAAAAATTACAAACAAAAAAAATTTAAGCTGAATTCACCCATTGTGTTCCAACAAAATTTTTGTCCGGACAAAATTTATTTTATATTTAATTTGACGTCCCTCTCAAGAAGAGAACGTCAAATTACATATAAAATAAATTTTGTCCAGACAAAAATATTGTTCGGACAAAATGGGTGAATTCAGCTTTACTGCTTAAGCCTTGGCAGGCATCGAACCTGCAACCTTCCGGTTAGTAGTTTTACACACTATCAGCTAAACTACAATTCCATTGCTTGATTTTTACTGTATTTTATAGGTTGCCTCAATTCTAGCCTATGAAATTGGTTAAATTTACCAATATTTTAATTTGAGTGTACGTTTTTTTTTGGTTATTAAAGAAGACATATTTTAAAGTTATTTTTTTTACTCCAAATAGCGGGTAACGATTTTGTAAGTACGATTATATAAAAAAAACACAAAAATTGAGTTATTTCGATTGAAATATCACTTTTTTTAACAAAAGAAAAAAAATTGTGTTTACAAAACTTCAATGCATTTGGTGCTTGAACTTTTTGCACAATCGCGAAAAAGTGAGATCTCTGTTTTTAATTATTTTCCATCCTCAACACGATTTTGGAACTGGAGGATGTCAAAAAATAGTCATTACCCTAATATACATATGTATATTCTACTCTTACGTGCGCATCACGTGGCGTAAGAACTATTCCGATACTTTTTATGATTTCTTTTTATAGCCGTCTAAACTTGGGCATCACTGCCATTTTTTGAGAAATGTTCGTCATATTCAAGATTGATTAACTTTAGAGCGCGTCATCGGATATTAATAAATTTGGTGTCATTCGAAAGGTTTCAGTCTCCTCTTTATAAGTAATGATTAAAAAGGACATAGCTTCCCGCTACAAGATCCTCTAAAATGCCAAAATATCCTGGAAAGGTATTTGTAATTTTCTTTATTTTTTACAGAGTACAATAGAAAGGTCTTTATTGTACAAAGTTTTTAATTAGGGATGAAAATAGGTTAAAAAGTTACAGTTTTTTCTTTATGATAACCTTACAATTTCTATGAAAACGCTATTGCGATAACTTTGATAAACATATATAATCAATTAATATCGGATATGATATATTAAGCTCTAAATAAAAATTTTAAAAACCCTCGAAGAAAATAAATGATAAGTTCAAAACGGCTGGACCAATTTAAACATAAGTTAGATGATTTTGGATCAAGATTTGGATCAAACAAAATTTACTAAATTAAAAATCGTTTTAGCCGTTTGGAAGCTACGGTGTCAAAGACACACAGATTCAACAGGATACATGTAGAAAAGGTGCGATACCTTCTAAAAGCTGCAGCGATGTTCTTCACACATAGCTAAGAACACTCTCGATCAAGTCATCATTCCAACAGAAAACCCAAAATCAAAATCGGTCAGCCATTTGGTCGTACAAAGTCGTACAAACACACAGATACACAGACACACACTACAAACTTATAACACCCCTTTTTTTGGTCGGGGGCTAAAAATAGAAAACTACAGAAAGTCTGAAAATTTTTTGTTTTAGTGGATTTAATTTTTTTAAATTAATTCGTTTTAAATCTGCTCGATACACAGAATAGGCAAGTATATGTATACCATAAAAAAAACTAAAAAATTAAAGTTTACTGCTTTTTTCCATGAATTACGCGTTTTTTTACTTGTTTCAGTGCTTTTTGAAATCTAAAAGTTGACAACGCTGATACCAGCCAACATATTGGGAAAATTTTCAAATAGTGCCAAACACGTCACGGAGTACCATCGTACTTTTTAGGTATGAATAGTACCAACAAAAGTACAATTGCACCAACTTCATCATCCCTGGCTATCTTAGTGTTGTCATATCGTAAAAAACTTACGATATGACACAGTATGTTATCGTTTTTTGTCACATCGTAAAAACGGCATCGCTGTTTATCGGCCACTTTTAGCTTAAAGTATACTCATAATATTGAAAAACAAATTATCTGCCCGATAACATCTTAACTTTAGCACGTGCTTACTCCCAAAATTATAAAAATCGAAATTAGTTAATAGTATCCACTAATCAACTTTCATTTGTTTTATTTCGTAGTTAGTAACTCTTCAGTCCATTTATAATTTACAATCTTCAACACAAAAGTTGTAAAAATCAGTTACTTGTCGCCAACTTATGACCATCGAATATTTCATATCTACTTATAGTATTCTATGTATATACACTTTTTTTAAAGTTTAAATTCATGGAGAAAGCTACGATTTTATTTTTAAGTCCCAAAAGAATAAATTCCTTTCAATAACCGTTTGACAAGTATCAATTTGCGGCAAATATTTACACAAGAACATTTTATCTAAATTTTATTTGTTATTTGCACATGACACTAAATGAAGTGAGTTGAAAATTAAATTTTAGAATATTCAGATTCAGACTACCACGCAAGTATTGTTTTGTGTAGATTTTCATTTGTGTGTACGTACGTGGCTTGTTCTCATTTCAAATGATTTTTTCGTGTTCGTTAAAAGTATAGCAAAATATTTCATAAACTAAACGCGTAAATTTTTAAATGGAAATTCCTTTATCATGGCTTAGTAGATTGTAAATAAATGTACATAAGTTTTTTTGTATAAGAGTGTCCATTATGTATTAAAAACGAAAAACAATGCTGTTTTCCCCTCTTCATAGAAACTAGCGTGACCGTAATGCATGGTGTTGATATTCCACTTTAAGAAAATATGATTTTTTTCAAAAACGAAAGTAAATTTATAATGGTTTTAGAAAATTTGCATTTGGTTCTCTAATTTCATACATCAAATTTTTAAAAATATTGGAAATTATAATTTTTTTAATTGTTGGTGTCCGCAGTCATGTATTTTGAGTGTTAGGAGCTTTTAGTACGCTTCATTACTCAGTTTAATTATTAAAATTGCATTAACAGCATACACCAAAATAACAGCGTAGGTTTGTACTTCTAAATATTTAAAACTTTAGTGAACTTTGTTAAATAGTATTGTATTGCAAAACGTTTCATCAATCAATTATCGTTTGTTTTCAAAAAAAATCTATTGAGTGTTATCCATATTTTTTAATATTTTTGAAATTTTTAATGAATACCTAAGCAGGTTATGTTAAATACATCGAAGATTATACATCTGAATTTTATTGAATTAAAGAAAGTATGTGTTCTGAAAAAAATATTCAATTCTTATATAAATGTATTGAGCGTTACGTACAAAAATTTTTCAATGTAGTCCATATATTACATAAAAATGATGTGTATGTTTGTTTGCTTGCAGATTTTTGTCACCGCATCACGCCTAAACGACAGAACCAATTTAAATCAAATTTGTTACACAGATAGATATTTGGCCCACAAGTTATATAGGGTGTATTATTTTCCCGGATTTTGGACCGGGAGGAGATCAAATGGGGCAAAACGTCTCCCTACGCATAACTCTGTGATTTATGATATTGTGGTATTTTTTTGTTTGAAATGTATTGCTTGCAGTTTAGTCCCATAATTTTTTTCCAAAAACGTGGGGGGATGGGGAATTTTGGTCCCGCTTGCATAATGCTGTCATTTGGCAACCGATTCTTAAAATTCTTCTTTGTTTTGAAAAGGCTTGTTTGCAGCTTATTCCCATATTTTTTTCGAAAATCGGTGAGTAATTTGCTCCCTCCCCCAGCTTAACTCTGTCATTTGTCCACCGATTTTCAAAACTTTTTTTTTAAAGGGTTTGCCTAAAATTTAACCCCATTATTTTTTTCGAAAATAGGTGGTTAAATTTGCTTCCCCATGATTAACGCTGTCATATGTGGAATGATTTTCAAAATTCTTTTTTTGTTTGAATGCTTTGCCTGCAGTTTTATTCTGTAATATTTTTTCCAAAATCGATAGGGAAATTTTCTCCCCTCTTGCTTAACTCTGTCATTTGTGAACCGGTTTTCCAAATTATTTTTTTGTCCTTTTTCATTTGTTAGCTGCTTTTCCATTTTTGTTTTGTTGGAAGGGTTTGCCCAAAGTTTAATCCCATAATTTTTTTCGAAAAAGGGTGAGGGGGAGGGGGAAGTTTTCTCCCCCACGCATAACTCTGTCATTTGTCAACCGATTTGCTTTTGGTTTATTCGTATAATTTTTTTTCGGAAAGCGGTGGGGAAATTTGCTCCACCCCCAATTTGCTTATCTTTGCCATTTGTGAACCGATTTTAAACATTATCTTTGTCTAAAAGAATTTACCTGAATTTTAGTTCCATAAATTAACGCTGTCATCTGTGAATTGAATTTCAAATTTCTTTTTTTTTTTGTTTGTGAACCGATTTTCAAAATACTTATTTTTTGAAAGCGTGTGCTTGAAGATTAGTCCCATAATTATTTTTCGATAATCGGCTGGGAAGTTTACCCCCCCCCCCCCCCCCCTATGATTAGCTCTGTCATTTTTTAACCGTATTTTAAATTATTATTGGTTTGAAAGGGTTTGCTTGAAGTTTGGTCCCATAGAAGTGCAAATGGGGCGAAAAAATGGTAGCCCGATATATTGATTACTCCGCCATTTCTTAGCTTATTTCAAAATTTTTTAGTTGAAAGGACATGAAAGGTTTGGTACTATAAAAAATTGCGGACGAACACACAATTAGTAGAAGGGCATACCATTTGACCTAACGCAAAATTGCGTCCATTTTGTAATCTGTTCAATGAGATCTTTTTATTGAAGATGGCTTTTTTTTGGCAGAGTTATTGCTAGATCAGATAGACAATAAATAACGCATTAAGGACTTTTCCTCAATATGTTTAAATCCCTTGAATCGCCGGGTCGAAAAAGCTAGTTAATCTATAAATTTTAGGAAGTTAAAAAATGTTAACAGCAGCTGAAGGGAAGAAACGATGTAACGAACATTTTCTGTTTACAAATTTCCGGTTTTCTGTGTATAAAGTTTGCTTCTTCCTCACAGTGGGTTGTTATAATTTCGAAGAATGTATTAAGTAGGTTATATTTTGCAACAAAAAAGTTTAGAATGAGAATCAGCCACGTATGTTTGTAAATAATGGGAAGTGTTTGTGTCAATTTGTTATTGCTTCCGTTTTGTTATTGCATTTGGTACTTAAATCTCCCATGCCACGAAATTCTGTTGTGACAACATTTGCAAATAACGGCAAATAGCCCGGTTGGCCAACTCGTCTAAGAGGATATTTTCATCAACGACTGACTACTCAAGGAAATTTCAACATTTGTCATATGTCGATTAGAATTTCTTTTAAGACAATCAAACAAAAACCGTACTCAAAGAAACGGTAAAAGAAAAACTACTCAACTGGTCATGCCAACTATTTGGTAGATATTGTCCGCAGCTAGTCCTGAAATGTTCAATTTAAAATTTTGTATAATTTCGTTACAACAAAAAACACTACACTTCGTATACCATCAAATGAACTTCTTGTGGACATTATCGCTCAGTCTGCCATCAGTTTGAATAATTTTGATACATTCCTGCTTGTTAAAATTGAGCGAAATTGAGCTGATGAAAAGTTGTGTTACAATGTCTATTAAAATTAAAAATACTCTCTGAGCGAGAAATTCCTCAAATTGTTATTAGCAGTATTCACTGTTTGGTGCAAATAGTCTTGCGAAATAGCAAATGCAAAATATCGTAGGTTTTTATAAAAGCCAAGAACAAACTGCACAGAGTTGCCGTTAGATTTAATAAATAAGCTACGATATTTCGCATTTGCACTTTCGCAAGACCATTTGCACTTTCGCAAGACCATTTGCACCAAACACTGAATTCCGCTATTGTATAACACGTTAGTTACGTGCAGAGATACATCCGTTTATATCAGTTTCTGTGTGTTAATTCTTATGAGTGCATATTGATAAGTAATGTAATGTTTCTGTTATTAGGTGGTATTGTTATTGGCTGAAGTATAGTATATACAGAGAGACTGAGAGAAACACATTTGTTTTCCTATGTCTCGCCCAAACAGATATTAACAGATACTTATGTCGTACAACAAGTACTTATTGTATAAACAGGCAAATTTGTCATGCAAAACGAAGTTTGTTCGCAATTGATCGGCTATTTAAAACGAACATCAAAATAGAGAACAAAAACAGCAATAACAAAGCACATCACTGTGCTGTACCTATCAACAATCATTAACTCATATTGTAAGATATCAATGAATTTGCACATGAAGTGTATGTGAATGAGTTTTATATGTATGAAACATACGCACACACATTATCTGTTGTACTAACAATTATTTTAAAATATCTGTGGTACAACAGATATTTTAAAACAAAAATCATGTAAATTTCTTATCCATTGCAAAATACTATGTTACTCTTATTGTTTAGTACGCGTAGAATGTGTGCGTGGAATAAAATCATACAATATCAGTTACACTCATTCCATCACTTATACTTATAGTAAAAGGTATGTATCTGTTATATCTGTTTTAGCAATACTTTGTGGTGTTTAGAACACGTGTAAAAAAGAAACGAAAACGAAAAAAATGTAATAGGGAGATATCTGAGGATGTTGTCATTAACTTGGTCATTAAAGAAAAGATGGGTGACACTGTCGATCTTGTTGTCATGTGTGAACTTAGCGGCCATTTGTTCGATAATGTACTCAGTGTTCTGTTTGAGCTATGACCAACAGGTCATCGACGCTTTAACATTGCCATGCATAGGTCTTGCAAGATGTCTGAAAGACATGGCCAACCGGGAAGTGTGTATGTGGTATTAAGTGTACATGTGAATATTCTATTACATTTCCCTGCAGACAAAATAACTATATAGTATGTATGTATGTGGCTAGAAATATATTATGTACTTGCCCACCAAACCAAAACTTCCGACTTTTTTGAAGTCAGACTTGTCGTAACGAATTCGTTAAGACATTCGGTAGTTTGTCTAAAATCAGACATACTTCCGGAATGTCTTAACGAATTCGTTACAACATTTCGGTAGTTTGTCTGAACAAATTTCTTTCGTATGTACATTTATTTCATGTGAGTATGTGCAAATAAAACTTTTTAAAAAACAATACAAATTTAATTTATAAGTAAGTAAAAACTGGTGAAAAGTTTTCAGATTGTTTTGAGAAATATAATAAATAAAGAAGAAAATTCAAAAGTAATATTCGTTCGCCAATTACAGTTTTGAGTCTAAATTTTCATGGATACGAAATCTTTACCCGGCGAAGCCATTATTCGACATACATACATAGAGAAGAGAAACTTTAAGCCCGACCGAAGACAGGATAAGTACGAAATATTTATTCAGCGATGCCACTATTCGACATACATAGAGGTTAAAACCCTTAAGCCCGGCCAAAGGCCGGCTAGGAAGACGTACTCTACACATTGCTGTGAATAATTTTAGATATATTAAGATTTTTAAACGTACGTTGTCAGCTAAAATAAAAGTAAATAACATATGTATACTAAATTATATACATTTTTGCAGATTCATGCATTAACAATTAATTATAGCCAGGCAAGAAAAATAAAGAAATATTGTGACACCACTAAGAACCGACAGGAAAAGTCATTAAAAAGGCTTACGACTCTAATCTTTCAATTTACATTATAGGTTTTATGTTATATTACATTAAATCATATAATATTGAAGTGAATAAATAAAATGATGGAAAATACTTTTTATATAAACAATTATTAAAAAAGTTGAAGAAAACTCTAAACGAATTCGTTAAGAAATCGTACCTACATATCGTTACGATTTCGTACCGACATGTCGTATATATGTCGTACCTACACGTCGTTGCGAATTCGTACCGACATATCGTTACGATTTCGTAACTACATATCGTTCCGAAGTCGTGTCAACCTTTTCATACAAAAATCGTTACGATTTCGGCACGATTTCGGTTCCGAAATCGGAAGATTTTAGCGAACAGTCGTTACGAGTTCTTTACGAAATCGGAACATTTGGTTTGGTGGGTGCTTTTTATTTCAGACTAGTTGCCTATCAGTCGTTTTACCTATGTAGCTCATTTGTATACAGTTTACGGCTGCATTCATAAAACCTTAAAACCGGATAATAAAGTAATTTTAAAAGAATTTCATAAAATTGGACTCAAAAATATATATGCATTACATGAAAATTTTAAAATAGGTTTATAAAGGGTATGCACCAGAGAGCTGCACGATCAATGGTTTTGTTTTTCAAGTATACTCGTCTCGAATGCAGTTGCAGTGTGATCGCCACCGGATTCCTTTTGCTTAAGTATTCGCCATATCCGTACAAACTTGAGTATTGCTACATATTTTTGACCTTCTAGCATACTTAAGCTGGCCAGACATCCCGCTTTAGGCAGGACTATACTGCTTTAAGGGGTGGATCCCGCCTAAAATTGCTATTCCGCTCTTTCGAGTTTTAAAATTTATAGTTCTGTTCTTTTAATTATTCCTAAAAATATCGAAAATGTTTCAACTGAGCAAAATAAAGCTTTCTTATGTTGATCGAATAAAAGCTCATTGTGTTAAAGGAACTTAAAATTGCAAACAGTGTGTTTTTAGACATTGCTTAAAAACTCAATACTTAAAAATTTCTAGCCCAAAGATACGTAATTATTCAGGCTTAAGTTCGTTCAATTTAATTCTTGAATTAAATTATTTTAATTGAGAAAGAAATTTTAAATAGATGTAATAATTGAAAAGAAGAAGACAAATTCTTGACTGTATAAGGGTCGAACTGAACACCATAATATTTTAAGATTAACCATGATGTCATGATCAGAGCTCTTGTTATACCATTCACAGTGGGAGGATGGAAGAGTCAAGTAAGGCACGTAGTATTGAAAAGTATTGATTATTGCAAAAAATTAAATTGAGCGACTTAAGAACCATATAGTTCCACTAACATTGATACCTTCAATTTAAATTTTCTCCATTAAAATGAGACGAAAATTCAGATATAGACTTCAAAGCCCAGTGTTTAAGCCAGAGTACGAAAAAACGCAGCGCAGCGCCGCTCTCTTCGCTCTTTTTTGCGTTTTACGCAAAGAGCGTAGCAAATTTATTATTGCGCTTGCGCTGCGCCAATATTTTTGCGCTGCGCATAAAAGGAGCAAGCGCAAAAAAGGAGCAATTTCCATTGCGCTTTTTTGCGCTGTGCTTTTTTTTGCACAAAGCGCAAAAAGAGCAAGAAATGCGCATAGCGGATTTACAGTGGTGTAAAATGTTAGTAAAGGAAATAATATATTTTTGGATAAAGAATAAAAAAGTAAGGAAGAACAATATAATACTTCTAATCGAAATACTGTTACATAATGTTTTTATTGTTATCTATTGGGTAATTTAAAACAAATTTTGTATATAAATAGTATCTGATACATTGAACAGCTTATGTCTCAGAACGGTTATAATATATTTTATTTTTCCCGAAAACTTCAAGATAGACAATTTTTCCTGATTTGTTATTAAGAGGGGATAAGATGGGTAAAAGCTTCCCCCACGCATAACTCTGTCATTTGTGAACCGCTTTTCAAAAGTTGCTCCCCACAATGTATAACTATCTCATTTGTCAACCGATTTTTAAAATTCTTTTTTGGTTTAAAAGGGTTTAGGGTCATAATTTTTTTTTTAAATCAGAAGAGGAAATTTGCTCACCCAATGTATAACTCTGTCATTTGTGAACCGATTTTCAATATTATTTTCTTGTTTAAAAAGGTTTGCCTGCAGTTTTGTCCCAATTTTTTTTATCGTAGGGAGAAATTTGCTCCCCCATGCATAACTCGGTCATTTTTGAACCGATTTTCAAAATTCTTTTTTTGTTTGAAAGGTTTTGCATGCAGTTTAGTACTATATTTTTCTTTGAAAATCGGTCATTGTAACTTTGTCATTTGATAAGTGTTTTATAGCGAGTTGTACTATTACCCCTCGCACTTTATTTCATTTATCTTTGATACTCTCCTTTTACTATTGCTCGCCAAAAAATATAGGAGGACAATTTATTTTTGGTTTCTTTCATCTAAGAATATAACCTGGAGGAAGCCAAGGGTCAAGTGTCTCCAAGTCACCACTTTTGTCTACTATTTTGTTGACTTCTTGACGACATTGTCAACAAGGCGTCTACATATTTTTATTTTCCTTTGATGAGAAAAATAATTGTGGCGGCGGCAGATTACTGATAATGTGTCAGCGGCACAATGGTTTTTATTAATCCACTATTTTTTCAATTGTGATATAAAAATTATTCACAATACTTATGTATATTTTTAATTTGCGAAAGTACATAAAAGCCCCATTTAACGTTTTAGTAATTGTTAAATGTATTCAAAAATAAGAGCGGCGGCGGCTTTATAAAAAAAAAGTCGGCGGCTACTCCCAAAAAACTTTTAGCTACAAAAATGTTAGCTCTGTAGTAAAACTATGCTTCTTTTTACTTTTTTAATAGCCCAATTCACAATCTTGTGCAAATGGTATTGCATCGTAGCATTTGCAAAATGGTATTGCATATTGATACTCACCACCTAACAATTGTTAGTGGTGAGTATAAATATACTAAGCCATTCTGCAAATGCTACGATGCAATACCATTTGCACAAGATTCTGAATTGGGCTAATATTTTTATTGGCTTCTTGAAAATACACATAAGGTGCCAGAAAAAAATTACGTTTTTATAAAAAATTATTTAAATAATCCATATAAAAGGTAAATTAAGTGTGTTTTAAAATAATTTGAACATAAAACATTATAAGTAAAAGAAATGATAAACGATAAGTAAAAAAGCAATCGGATTTATATAAAAATAGAACAAGTGAAAACGAAACAATTTTTAGTGAAAGTGGTAATTGTGAAAATTTTGCAGAGCCTGTGGAAGATTTTGTGGGATCAGTGATAGATTTGCCAAACACCAAATTGAGTTTGCATGAAAAGATAAAAACTTGGTATATTGGAACAGCGCCTTCCAGGAATTGTTTAGAAAAGCTGCTTGTTATATTACAGGAGGAAGGCCTAGATGTCCCCCTCTCAGCAGCAGCTTTGTTGGGTAAAATGCAAGAAGTTTCGATTAGAAAAGTATCTCCAGGAAATTATTGCCACATAGGAATTAAAAATCAGCTAAGGAAAATTGAAAAAGTTATAATAGATTATGACGAAATTGAATTAGATATAAACATTGATGGAATCCCATTGTTTAAAAGTTCGCGAATTCAATTATGGCCAATTCGTTTGAAAATCGTTAATTTGCTGGAGAGAGTAAAATCTTTCCCTATAGGACTATACGTAGGCCATACTAAACCTAAATGTGTTAAAGATTTTTTTAAAGACTTTATTCACGAAATATTTTCGCTTAAAGATGTAATTTTTGTAAATGACTAGAATATTAACATCGCATTCCGTTGTTTATCATGTGCCACCCCGGCTAAAGCTTTTATTTGTGGTGTCCCTGGACATACTGCATCACATGGATGCACTAAGCCTACACAAGTATCAAAGAAAGTTGGTAAGGTGCTTACATACAGTACATTTAGTGGAACTTTAATTTCCGATGCTAATTTTTCTTCAAGAAAGTATCAAGATCACCATAGCCAAACATTCAAAAATAAAAAAAACTCCCATTGAAGAAATAGGTTAGTATGCATCTTATTGATCTTGGAGTTATGAGGAAGATGCTTCTTCGAATTATTAAAAACAGAACTGAAGAGAAGACTCCAAAATAAAATTTAGTAAAAATATCTTAACAGCTCGTAAAATTAAAAAAGTTTTTTTCGAAGGAGTTTCCACGGAAACCTAGATCACTACATGAAGTTCATAATTGGAAAGCCACTGAATTTCATCAGTTTCTTGCATATACAGGTTTAATTGTGCTTTTCAACAATGTACATCAAGATATTTACTATGAGTTTTTGACTTTACATTGCGCTTATATGTAATAATTAGGTATTGGTTATTCTATGACAGGATCGCCATGTAATAAGTTGGGTATTGGCAGGATCGCCATGTAATAATGTTGGGTGTATTATGTGTTGTGTGTTAGTTTCCCTATAGCCCTTTTATTTATTTTAACCAGCTGAAAGGGTTCCAGCTAATAAGTAGGCGTTCAAAGGAACTGCCAAAAGAGAGACTATTCAATGAAAGACAGGCAGATGTTGCCGATTTAGTTATTCAAATTCAAGTCTGGTTTATTCATACAATTTCTTCTGCTTATATACCATTTTATTTGTCTAGTATTGAGTGATTTCTAAATCACTCAATATTCTTAAATTACAATTTCAAACATACATGTGTTTTTACATTTATATGCATTTAAAGAAATATCATATGTCAACAATACGCGAATGGGCAATACTCTTTTGACACACTTCAACTTCTGTAATTCAATCTTCTTTTAGTTTGAAGACACTCTACAAGTTGAAGTTGGTAAGTACTCACTTTGCATATTGTATGACTATATGGGTAAGAGGTACCCTACATATAGACTACTTAGTAGTTCAAGGCATGTTTACAGTAACGCAAAAGTAGCCAACGATCTACTTTAGTTGTTTGTTGGAAAACTTTCCCATTGTGTTTGGCCAAGATAGTGTCTCTTTTAATATACACAATTTGTTGCATATAGCATCTTGCGCTGAAAAGTATGGGCCTCTAACGTCTTTTTCGGCTTATGATTTCGAAAATAAACTCCAAATTTTAAAGAAGCATATTCGAAAACCAACCTCGATTATTCAACAAATTGTGTAAAGGGAACAATACGAAAAAATATGTTGAAGTTAAAAGAGAAAAGTTTAAGTACAAAGGAAATGTCATTGCAAAAGATTTTATCAATGATTGTTTAATTTCTTTCAAAGAACCAAACTATATTTGTGCAGTTAAATCAGATATTCTGATAAAAGTTGAAGCAATAATAAAAGAAGACGATATGTACATTGAGGAACGGCATTTGTTGGATTTAGGGAGTTTTTTTTCCAAGAACCGCTCAATTCGTGTGAGCTCGGCATTTACACTACAAATCTAGTTTTAGGTGCAAAAGAAAAATTTTTAATGCGTGATGTTCAACATAAATTAGTATGCCTACCTTTTGATTCCCAAAAAATAATAATACCTATTCTACATAGTTGCCTTCCAGAAAAATGTCGAACGACCATCCACAACTCTCAAGAACTTTCAAAACAGTTTCATTTATATAAAGGTTTGTTTGAATTATTCTTTAACTTAATCACATAACGTAATTTTATTACACAAAATTCACAAAAAAACTGATTTCCTTTTTTTATATTTATAAATTAAAAATTTGTTAAGGACAAAGCTTCTAAAATTCAAACTTATCCTGTACATAGAACTTTATATTTCGGGTTTTGAAATCACGTGATTTTCAGAATAGGGGTGTTTATTATAATATCAAGTTGACTTTTAAGCTATGGTATTTTTAAAGACTACTACTAATAGGGGATTTATACGCTGAGTTTTCAGACAAGACTTTTTTTAAATTTCCTTTTAAAGTTGCTACTGAAAATCATAAACATTTACATAATGATTTTCTACCTTGATTTTATTTGAAATTTACTTGTTAAATTTTCTTTGAACTGAAATAAATTCTAACTTTTAATATGAAAAAATAAAAATACAAATTAGTTTAAAAATACATGTCAAAAACAAACATGAAAGCACAAATCAAGATTTTTTCCTACCCCGTTTGCCTTTCTACACCCTTCACCTATAAAATAAAAACTCAAGACTGAACAAACATGTAAAAAACTCAGCGTCTAATCCCGTATAAGACTGATGTGTAGCAAATATGTTTTGGAATATTTTGAGACTAGCTTTTCGATTTATATATATTTGTTTACTGCTAGTATATTTATGATTCCTACCATGGTAGAATAATATAACAGGTAGCCGCATAGCTAATACAAATGTACATTTGGGGTACGAAATGTCAAACATTAATAGAGAGGGCATGTGTGTGTTTGTATAACATAAGCAGCAAACATACGTGTGGTATTGTGTGTGCAACGTAGTTATTTCACATATACACAAGATTTGAAAGTTCGTACCATGAAAAAAGCAAATAAAAAACTAATCAGATGGCATTCTAGGGCTACCTTGTATATTATTCTACCATGATACCTACTGCATTTTTAGAGACGCTGCCAAAAAACGGCACACCACCTTACTGGACATTCTGGCGGAGCATAAAGTTTTGCTAGATATAATTGTAAAACAAAACGCAGTTGCCTCAAATCTTATGGAATTTTTTGCAGTCAACACTGAGGAAAAATTAAAGAATTTGACGCTATTTTAGCCACACATTCAGACCCATACGTAAGTATTTGACTTTATTGTGAAACGAAATTAACGAACAACATTGAATTTTTTATTTATATTTAATACATACGGCAAATCAAATCACTGCTTGCTGGCAATGCTGAACGTAATATGCATGAAGTATTTGGCCAAAACATTATTATGAATTTTAATGTAGATGGATCTTTTGGCAAAAAGAGATTGCGTGATTTTCCAAATATGCTTAAAGCTATAATAGGTAAAAAGTTTGTATTTTATCTGTTCTAAGTTTTGTCATATTTTAATAAATCTTTTGTTTTTTCATTATACAGATGTTATTTCAACTTTTAGCGAATTCTCTGACAAAACGCTTAAATCAGCATTTCAGCGACAGAAAAAGAAATACTTCAAACAGTTAGGTCGGGGCAAAGCAAAATCAAACGAAAAACAACAAATTAATGACAAATCTTCCAATACAGAAGATTAGTTTTTATAAATTTAACTTTAATTTTTTATAATGTTATAATTCTTAACAACGGTTACAAAAAATTAATTGTTCCTATCACTATAAGAAAACTTTTACAAAGACTGAAATGAAATAAAACCTTATTTTAGTTTTAATATTTAATATTTAAAAAAACAGCTGTTATGAATTAGTGCCTTTAGCCTTTTAATTTTTTTTCAATAAAACTCCAAAAGTTAACAAAATATACATTTTCATTATCGACATCTACTTCAGAAAATTATCAAAAGTGTAGACTAGAATTACTAAAATGTACAACTGAATCACTAGTTCCAATGTCTACATATGGTCCCAAAAGAACTACCTAGTCAATAGTACCAATGTCAGTAGTGGATTTTCAATGACACCCACATGTTAAATGTCTATAGTAAATAGCAGTGTATGGGGTATTGTGAGTCTGTAGTACTGGTGACAGTGTCAATAGTAAATCAGTACAGTTTCACTATTGACATTTACTGCAGAAAAGTATCAAAAGTTTAGACTAGAATTGCTAAAATGTACTACTGAATCACTAGTTCCAATGTCTACATATGGTCCCAAAAGAACCACCTAGTCAATAGTACCAATGCCAGTCGTGGATTTTCAATGACACGCACTTATTAAATGTCTATAGTAAATAGCATTGTCTGGGGTATTATGAGTCAGCAGTACTGGTGACTGTGTCAATAGTAAGTTAGTACAGATTCACTATTGACATTTCCTGTAGAAAAGTACAAAAAGTGTAGACTAGAATTACTAAAATGTACTAGTGAATCACTAGTTCCAATGTCTACATATGGTCCCAAAAGAACTACCTAGTCAATAGTACCAATGTCAGTAGTGGATTTTCAATGACACCCACATGTTAAATGTCTATAGTAAATAGCAGTGTATGGGGTATTATGAGTCTGTAGTACTGATGACAGTGTCAATAGTAAATCAGTACAGTTTCACTATTGACATTTACTGCAGAAAAGTACCAAATGTGTAGACTAGAATTACTAAAATGTACTACTGAATCACTAGTTCCAATGTCTACATATGGTCCCAAAAGAACTACCTAGTCAATAGTACCAATGTCAGTAGTGGATTTTCAATGACACGCACATGTTAAATGTCTATAGTAAATAACATCCCTGCAGGAAATGTCGATAATAAAATTGTACTGATTCACTATTGAAATTGTCACCAGTACTACTGACTAATTGTACCCAGGCAATGTTCTGTGCTATAGACATTTAACATGTGCTTGTTATTGAGATTCCACTACTAACATCGGAACTGCTGACTTACTATAGACCAGGTGGTTCGTATGGGACCATATGGAGTCACTGATACCAGAGATTCACTAGTGCATTTTAATGATTCTAGTCAACATATATGAAACTTTTTACCAGCTAAGACAAATAAATTAGATTTTTTATGAAAATTATTAGTTTTCCGTTCACCCGCATATATTTTCAACACATCAAAATGAGACCATAAAAAATCGTTTTCTAGCTGTTAAAAACTTTTCTTCTCAGTATCAAAAATCCATAAATAACATTTTCCCTTAAGACCAATTTGTTCATTTGTAAATTCCCCATCATATAAACTTGGTAAGTATATCACTAATATTCTTAAAAGAATAACTGAAAACTGTTATATAATGTAAAGGATTCTTTACAATTTAGAGAAATATTTAAAAAGCTTTAAGATACAAAATAAAGAAAAATTAATGTTGTATCTTTGTTTCCTAGCATACCAATAGATATTGCTCCAGGTATTGTTGAAGAAAAATGGGATATAACAAAAGAGTATACAATAATTTAGAAAAATCCTTTATGCGTATTAAAAATTTTTGTATAACGGATAACAGATATTTCAAATATGATAAGAAAGGACTTCCAATGGGATCCCAAGCTTCTCCAATTATGGCAGATATTGTTATGGAAAAACTATTGATTTGTTCTATTGAAAAATTAGTTGTTAAACCAAAATTTACGAAATATGTTGATGACGTTTTTTGCATTGCTTCAGATTGATAATATTTTAACAACGTTCAACTAATTTCATAACGATATAAAATTTACTACTGAAGAGGAATGCAATTTTAAGATTTCATATTTAGACACATTAGTAATTAGAAGAGGTGACAGCTTATTAATAGATTGTTATCATAAGCCCACATCTTCTGGTCGGCTTATTAATTATTATTCAAAACATCCCAAAAGAATTATAATTAATACCGCCAGGTAATTGATAGAGAGAATACTAAAGGTTAGCGATAGAGAATTTCACAGAAATAATATAGAAAGAATTAAGAATATATTAACCCTCAAATGCATACTGTATCTTTAAAGATACAACCAGGAAAATAATGTAATTTATTTTATTTATTAGCAAAACTAAGAAAATTTTTAAACTACTGCTTAGAACCCTTTTTCTATCATACAGTTTAAACTTTTATTAAACAGCTTTTAATTTAGAGCAATTAGATAACGTTATTGTAATGCGACGGCCCGCGCAAAAATAATATGCATGTTTACTACTCGGTTGATGATCTGGAACTAAAATACAGAAAAAATAACTGAAACAGACAGAGCATGAATAAAAACTAACGCACAAACAGCTTTGATTGTAGGTATTGATAAAACGCCCATGAAAAGCGAAAACAAAAAAATAATAAGAGTGTTGGATTATTGATCAGATAGGGAAATTTCGGCAAAACTAAGCTGAGTCGCAATTAAAATTAATGCAAGAATTCACATGAAAAGAGTTTTGTATTCTATTTGCTGGCAAAAATTAGTTAAATAGCTGATGTTTCCTTGTAAAAAGCATACACCTTCATAAGTGGTAAAAGTGAACAAGAACGCTTATGAGACGGTGTAGCGGCCTGTCGAAGTCAGTAGTACTGATCTGTTCTGCTAATCTGATTTGAATATTCCAAAACTCCACTCTTAATAAAAATAATTTGAATTTACATTAATTCAAATATTGAACTAAAAAGCCGATATAATACAAATTTCAGACTTATACATATTTCTTTTCGTCCAAGGGTTTTCTAACCACGTTCGCGAGTCTATGTGTTTGTTCAATCATGCTATGTTGTCTCCTAAAACCGAATTATGAATCTATTTTATTCTTCTACACCTTAATGTTATGCAATGGATTTCTAATAAAGGAAAAATAAAAAAAAATTCAAATCGAATACAAATTATTTGCTGGGTTTTGTATAAGTTTCTGATTTTTAAAAATATTATCATTTGTAAATTCTCAAATAGTTTTTGAAAGTCTGTGCATAAGAGCTTTGTAACTTTTGAAGGTTGTTGTTAAAGTCTACTGACAATTTGGTAAAGCGCCAATGAAATGCATATAGACAATGCTTAACTATCATAAAAAAGACTTCATTTAAAATAATATTATGACAATATGTCAAATAATAAATTTCTTAATGGACTAATATAATTTAATTTAAAGCAGCACAATTTTTAATATTAGACATATTTTGGAAAAAAAATTTTAATGTTTTTACATTCAGTGGTGAAAGAATCCCAATTTTGGGTACAGTAAACTTAAAAATTTTTTTTTTAGAAAAAAGTTCCGTTTTGAAATTTTTTGTTGTGAGTATTGAATGTAAAAATATAATTGGCCTAGAATCTACTGTACAATTAAATTTGATAAAAAAATTTGAATTTTATAACAGTAAATAGTATTATTGAAAAATATTCGGATATTTTTGTGGACTTGGTCACTTACGATGTAAATGTAGTTTTAAAATGAGAGAAAATGTTGATCCTGTTGTAGACCCGCCAAGAAAAATTCCTTTTTAATTGTACGAAAAATTTAAAATAAAATTGAAAAGAATGTTTGATTTAAATGTTGTAAAAAAAGTTAGTGAACCAACGGAGTGGGTAAATTCTATAGTTCTAATCACAAAACCCAATGGAAATTTACGCTTATGTTTAGATCCAAGATATTTAAATAGGGAAATATTGAGACCACATTTTCCATTTCCGAATGTTGAGGACTGTAAGGCAAGACTACGGGGATCTAAATATTTTACATCGTTGGATGCTAACAGTGGGTTTTGGATGATACCTTTAGATGAGAAATCATCTAAGCTTTGTACGTTCAACACTCCGTTTGGTCGGTATAGGTTCTTACGATTACTGTTCGGTATAAATGCGGCCCCAGAAATTTTTCATGCCGAAATGATTAAATTATTTGGTGATATTTCTGGATAGATTATCTATATAGCTGACTTTCTGATTCACTCATCTTCCATGGAAGAACATGTAAAAATTTTGGAGACTGCCCTTCAGAGGGCAAAGGAAGTAAGAAAGAAATGTAAAATATTTAAGACAATTGTAAAATGTTTGGCTCATGTTTTTAGTCAATCTGGAGTAGGTCCTGATCAAGAAAAGATAAAATCTATAATGGGTACGCCCAAACCTGGTAATGTGAAAGAATTACAGAGGTTTTTAGAAATGTTAAACTATTTCGGTACATTTATTGAAAAATTGGTGGTAAAAAACAAAAATTTAAGGGAATTATTAAAAAAAAAGACATTCAATGGCATTGGGCATTAAAACACCAACAGGAGTTTGAAAATCTTAAATATGAGATAACCAAAAATCCTCTACTGACTTATTTTGTCCAACTAAAAAATTAACATTAACTGCTGACGCGTCTAGATTTGGACTTGGTGCTGCAATTATGCACGATAAACATCCTATAGCATAATCATCGGTTTCATTGACAGAGACGCAAAGAAACTATGCACAAATAGAAAAGGAACTTATCGGCTGTACAAAGTTTCACCAACATATTTTTGGGTTAAGAATATCGGTGGAAACTGACCATAAGCCTTCAGTTAGTCTGTTCAACAACCCAGTAAAAAATTTTCATGTTTTTGAAGCACTAAAGATATAAAGCGCATCATAATTCGCTTTACAATATGAGCTTGCTCAGAAGCTGATTTCATAGCGCCACAACAATGCAGGTTTTAAAGCGAGAAAGTTAGCAAATGTACACACATCCAATGGGTAGTGTGAATAAAAAAAGTATTTGCTTGTTACTTATATAAAAGCTTCGTACACGAGTTATATAAAAAAAGCTGATTTTATAGTGCTGATCCAATGCAGGTTTTTAGGCGAGAAAGAAGAGTAAGTTTATTTGAGTTTCTTAGTGCCGTTTTGCAACATTGTCTTTGGCCTAGTGGTTGGTACGTTGGACTTCAAACATGAAGCATCTTAGTTCGATACTAGTTGAAGTTAAAATAGCAAACAGTGAAAAAATAAATAAAGTTACCAAATAATAGATATTAAAAATGGCGTTAACGCCGCCAATCCACATCGAACCATTTTTTTCATTTATTTTCAGTTGAAAATGTTGATGATTTTCAGCGCTTTTGTGAGTGAAAATGTAGTACTCCAAACCGGGGACTCGCCATACAAAAATCAGCAGCGATATCAGAGGTTTGTCAGCGCTACTTTTACTCCATAAGAGTAGAAACCTGCTTTATTGGAAGCAATTTTTTTACTGAGAAGCCACCTTACAAGATTCCAGCAAGACTCCAGCGGTTTATGCTCAGGTTACAGAGCTATGATCTTGAAGTTGAATATAAGCCAGGAAAATATTTGCAGTTGGCAGACATTTTGTCAGGAGCTCCTTTGCAGGACACTGCGTGGACTGAAATGGATGAAGAGATAACTCTCTTCATTGCAAATTTTGTGTCATCTCACTTAGAAATACCGTTTGCGAATATTGAAAATCTAAAACAACATACTAAAGATGATAAAACTTAAAAAAAAAAATTGGAATATGTTAAGAAAGGATGGCTAAGATATAAAAAGGACGTTGGTTTAGAGGCTATGGGTGAACTCGTAAATGCAGTAAATGTGTGCAGCCGGTATGCAAAATATTGCAGAACTACTGAATTTACGAATGTACCATATGCCTTATTATTAAGGTTTTTTTTCCCGGGATTTCCCGTCCGGGGTATTCCCTTATTTTCGTTTCCCGCTTTCCCGTGAAATTTATCCGGGAATTCCCGGGATTAAAAATCTATTTATATACATAAAAAAGTACTGATTTTGGCACCCAAAAATTATTATTTTTCTTTAAATTCTTGTCACTAATCATGAAAGTATATCTACGTAAAGGGAAAGAAACCAACGAAGGCTAAAACTGTATACATATTAAATTATTTTGGATTGAAAAGCGAAGAGAAAAAAGTTGTCTCTTTAATTAATTATTTAAAAGAACCAAATTTTTTTAGTAAAAGCAACTATAATGTTTTTTAATATGCATCAAAATACACGGTAATTAGATATGTAGAAGATCTTTATGCACGTTTTTGGATACATTTAGTGACGAAGAAAATGGGAAAATAGATATTACTTCAGATGACAGTGATATTTTGAAAAAGATTTTCGGGGAAACTTAATTTATATAACGCCGTCCTAACTATCCGGGCAACTTCTGTCGCGGGCGAAGGCATTTCTCAACAACTGAAATGTTGTTACTTAAATAAGAAACCGATTGTGAGATGACATTTGCAACAAAGAATGTAGAAGTACAAATTTTCAAAGGCATAGAATTTTCGTTGCATATCAAGGAGTAAAGGACTGATTTTACTGTTCTAAGACTGCTCTTTGGCAGCAACATTTATCCCAGACAACCTATTAATCGACCTTTGGATCACGTTCGCCCTTTAACAACCACGTGTTAAAATCATTGATGAATGGTCAGAAATAAAAGTACTTTGATTTCAGTCCATCAGTGATTTTTTAATGATTTGTATTCTCTCTTGTTGCTCGGTATAAAAATAGTTCTTAAATACGATCCTTCCTTAAAATTTAGATAAAAATTTTGTTCTCTTTACCTAATTTACTTTGCATCTTTTTTCTTTTCTGTTTAGTTAAGTTTAACGCTTTTTATCTAATTTCTTTAGACACTGTTTGTTTGGGAAATACTTTTAAAATAAAGCTCACTGTAAAATAAAGAATGATTAATGTTGCTTGTATAAAAATCAATGGATATTCGAAATTAAAATTTTTCTTACATATTTTAGTACGTTCTTCAATTCCCGTGATCCCGGGAATTTCTTTTTTATTTCCCGCTCTCCCGGGAAACAAAAAAGTCCGAGAATATAATAAACCCTACTTATTATAAAATAAGAAATGACATTTCTATCTTATAGTACGTTTCCATTACCCTACGTCTATACCTGATATATTTTTATCATGACAAGTGTCAAATTCCATATATGAAAAACAGCTAACATAAAACAAATTATTTTTCAATATAAAGTTTGACTTTTGTCATGATAAAAATATATCAGGTATAGCAAATGACGTACAGGTGGTCATATGAGGGCAACAAATACAACAAAAACTAGATTATGCCTGTCAAAAAATACACGTGTTTGAAGTAATTATACACAAAACTACCAGAGCAACAAATTAGTAGCAGACGTAACGCTGCCACCTGCACACTTATTACACCGTGTTTCTTCTAATTTCATGCCGCTTTTTAGTGATGACACTAAATTTATCGAATGATGGTGGGTGCAACAAATTGAGATAGGAACATTTTACAATGATGTTGAAATATGTTGGCCGTTCAGCCCCGTATAATTCTTATGGGAAAACTCGCAAATTGATGGTAGATGTTGGTAAGTGGAAAAAGCCTATAAGCTTGTGAGTGATTTGGTGTTCGAATTTTTGTGGTCAAATGATGCACATACTTTATAAGGTGTATGCAGCAGCTGTAATTTCATTTTTTCCATATATAGTTTGACATTTAAAATTAATTAAATATTGTTTAATGTAATTTTTTCGAAATCGTCAATCACAATTGATGGATGACCCAGAGATGGAATTTGTAATTTTAAAATCAACGCAGGGTTGCATAGAGAAATATTATGGAGCACATTAAGTCATTTGAGAAAATTTGCCAATATGAAAACTATATAGGAAATCATGTCGCAAATTACCTCATTTGGGCAAATCAAATATTTTGGCCGAAATCACGTATATGGAAACGCACTATTAAATGATATGTTGATGAAAGAGCATCAAATAATAATTCCAAAGAGTTTGCGAGGTATTATATTGGGGAGAATTCATGAGGGTCATATAGGAATAGAAAGATGTAGGAATTTGGCCAGACAATTTATTTATTGGCCTAATACCAATAATGATATTGAAAACTTAATTTTGAGTTGTGAGATATGTATGTATATCACGTAAACTTCGGACGAAAATTCCTTCATTTGTCAATAATTTTGAGTCAAAAGTCATTAATGCAAAAAATTACAAACGAAATTTGAATTTAAATATTCAGAAATACACTAATCGGCACAATAGAACGGCAAAGAAGCTAAAACCAGTAGGACACCCACTAGTTGGTTTACCGGTCGTATAATAGAGCCATGCAAGGAACCAAGATCCTTCTAATGGCACTCTTTATAGGAGAAGTCAAGAACATAGAAAATCATCAGAGAACAAAATTATTGAAAAAATTAAAATTGCGAAGTCCCAGAACACAGTAAACAAAGTACTGAATTGCTAATAGAAAATACTAAAATATAGTTAGAAAAATATGTTACAAAAACAGGAAAAACTATTAAAGGACCTGCCAGATTGAATTATAATTACAACTTACATTAAAAAAATTTTTAATGAAAATGAATTGTATATCTATATATGTATTTATATTATATTAAAACTCGGATTTACTTCTTTTATAATATTGTTTATTTATAAAATGTTATTAACTAGATGATTATCAAAAAATGTTTTTTTGTTATAAAATATTTTTTTATTTTAATGAAATTCTGACACGGTAGTAGAGCATATAAACATTTCTATGAAGTAAAAGTAATAAAAATGCGATGAATATAGATGAATTAACACAAATCTATTTTATTCGAATGAAAAGAGTATTTGAATATCGAGCTTTTTTCAATTTGTTTTGATATTATATGCATCAATAGATCATTTTTTATATTTGTATTTTTTTAATGAATTTTTCTATGTAGTTCGAATCAACTGGATAATTTGGTGATGTTTTCCATCACATGAAACAAATAATAAATTTAAGCTAAGACTTCAAGCTTCATTTTCAGATGTAAAATGAGTTAACATGTGCTATATTAACAAAAATATTTAAGGTAAAAATACACATTTTGGAAATATCAACTTAAAGTAGTCTTGATCATTGATAACATAGATAGCAAGGTCGCGTACTGTCAATAAAACAATGTAGAGTTGTGTCGTTCCGTAACGACCTAGTTCCATGGAACGATTACCTAAATGGAACGGTAAGGACCGATCCAAACGTTCCTTTTTGATCGTTCCTCGTTCCGCAATTGCAAACCGTCTTGAGGAGTAATTAATTTGCTTTGACAAACGTTCAAACACATTTGCTTCGTTCACTTATTTGTCTACACTTTTTTGTATAGAGAATGATTTATTTATTTATGTGTATGATAGATTTTATTATTTTCAAAAATGTATTGCTTGTTGTGGGCTATTGTTTTTTTTTTACTAATATTTTACGAACACAAAGAATTATTTTATTGTTATTATGTCAGAAAATGAAAATAAACCGTGAAAAATGTTCGTTGACATTTTCATTCACTGTTCAAAAAAAAAAACCGAAACGATGAACGAAGTAGTTCCTTTATTCTTTCGGATTGGTCGGAACGATTCCACAAAAGGAAGGATTTTGCCCAACTCTCAAATAATCACAACTCTTAACACATACGAGTGCTATGAAATCAACCATGATCCAATAATTAGGTCTATGCATCTGTACAACAAAAATAACATAATCGTGAAGATGTCAAACAAACTCCAGACATAAAAAATTTTGTTTAGGATTTTTTATATGAAGTTTGACATCTTTACGATGGTAAACAATAAACGGCTGTCGAGTTGCATTGACCTGCTTATTGGATCATGAGTTCAACTTAATGTGCGAGAATATATTGTGCTCTTTTCAACACACTTGAGAGACCATAAATTCTGCACTTGAATAGTTTTTAGTTTTAATACATTTTTTGTCACTATTCATATATTATTATTACTAATATTATTATTATTATTATTATTATTTATATATTATTAAAATATTTCTTTAATTTTTTTACATTTGTTTCTTGAATTTTTTCGATTAGTTGAATTAATTTTTCATGAACAGTATTGTATTTTTTTTCTATTTGGGATATAAATTTTTAGTACCAAATACAAAAATTGCAAAAAAAAAAATAGTTAGCAAATCAATATTTTTTGAGCTCGAATGTACTAAAAAGAATTCTAATATCATATTTTCTTTAATTATTACAACAATAATTGTATAAACTTTTAAAAATTCATGTATAAAACATATGAAATCTTTAATATACTTTTTATTACAATCAAGAGCAGTTTTAGTGCTGTAGAGAAATTTTCATTTTAAACCAATACTAATACAAAATGTTCTACTACTACTTTCTTAAACTTAGGTTTTTGAAGTTTCAGGTTGGCCTCTATATACTCTACGGTCTTAACAAACGTGTCATTTGATATAATAATGTCAGTTTAGTTCAACTGGCAAAACTAAAAAAATCTAATAAGATACATGCATCGATACTTAATACTAATATCTATCGCTCTACAAAAATTCACACTTGCAGGATGGCCTCAATCAACTGTATGCATTACAAAGCAGAAAATTTAAGTATGGAATGCATAGGAATAAAAGAACTTTGAAGCTTAATTATTCTAAAGATGGCTTTTAGCACTTGAACCCTTGAACGCGTTCCATATATTATACATTTTTATAATATAATTCTTCTAAACAAAAAACCGACTATCCCCTTATATTATAAACTTTTATAGTATAATTCTTAAAAAAAACCTACTATTTATGCCCATAATTTTATCAAATAGATATCTCTCCTGTGCATAGTTACCTATAGTGTAAAAATATTTGACTATTTTAATTAATAGGTAAGGATTATAAACAAATGTTAATTTACCACCTAGGTTAAGTTATCTAATGGGTAATTTACGCCTTAGATATCTATTTGTTGAAATTACGGACATTAGACCACTATTTGAACTACCTTGCATATGCTGACGATATCTGCTTGCTTTCACACAAGCTTGGTGATCTAAAGCAGACAACTAAAGAACTCCAGAAAAAGCTGCAATGCACGGGGCTCAAGATAAACGCTGGCAAAACAAAAACGCCAAGTATCGGTTCAACAACAGAGCCAATCAATCACCATCAATAATAATACTTTTGTTGCTACAGATCAATTTTGTTATCTTAGATGCGAGATTACAGCAGATGGTGAGACCGAAGTTGATGTGGGCGCACGAATAAACAAGGCCAGGACATTGTTACGTGACTCTTGGCCGCTATGGTTGTGATGCCAGCCAGCTCAACAAAGGCATCTGCAGGGCAGGTTCCAACCCACAACCACAGCAGAACCACGAACAATTAAAATTTACACACAAACTATAATACAAAAAAAACTACACAAAAACGGAAACAATTGGGAGAGTGGACATGGTGGACGTCCACTACTTGCCCTCCCTACCTGGGACACAATCACTCCTACTAAATTTATTTTTTTGGTCCCCCAAAATCCACACACACTTACCGCACTAGCCTCACATTACCTCACCCGAACAAAAAAATTTAGCACACAAACATATTCGTTTCAACACTTAAAACAATTCACATATTTATTTAAATAAAAATCTTAAACTAACAAATCAAAATTTCCTAAAAACTACACGAACTAGCCTAATATTATTTTTTTATAAATTTTTTTCTTTTGTTATATTTTTTTAGATTTTTATTATTAACTATCAAAAAAAACTTAGCCTAAATCGTTTGACTAACATAAAGATACACACTTAACCTAACATTAAAACTAACTTTGTATTGCCTAAATAGAAAAAAAAATCTGACAAATTAAAGAAAAATGCCAAATAAAATAACTACACGCAACAAAAACAATTCCAGTAATTTCTAACCTACCTATAAAACTTGTAAAGTTTAGCCTTCACGTATAATTTATTTTTAATATCTATAACCCTGCCTAAAAGAGCTCTGTTAAGCGGTCTACTCGTCCCTGTAGTTTAATGGACGACAATAGAAAAATACGAAAAATTTTCCACTTTACAATTTCCTATAGGCCGTAGAAACCCTGAGCGTTACCAAATTCTTTCCTTAAACTTATCAGTTTTTCCTAGTTAGGCATTAACAACCCTTAATGACTACAATATCGACGAAATTTAAAAACTAAATTACACTGAACATATATATACTACACTTAACATATAAAAATTTATTTAATTATTCTTTAAATCTTATTTTCTTTTTTCAATAAATGTTAACACAAAAAAATGTCTTTCTTTTTCTTTCTGGATTTCTAATATGGCTTGGCGCCCTGTTGATAAAAAAAAAATATTGATGGCGCTAAACCCCAAAATGCGCGAAGCTTTCGCGTCTTTGCAGAAATAAAAAATGGAGGGAGTCTATATATATATATATATATATATATATATATATATATATATATATATATATATATATATATATATATATATATATATATATATATATATATATATATATATATATATATATATATATATATATATATATATATATATATATATATATATATATATATATATATATGTATTACATGTATATATATCTATGCATATATGCTGGGTACTTTATATCAGGTAATGGCTTCTTTAAATCCCTAATTGCCGATACAATAAATTTTACCTGTTTCCTTTGTTTTCTTACAGGTTCGCCGGCTAGGATTTTCAGCCTCTGAGTGGTTACCCGTTGCATAAGACAGTCTTCTGGCGGTGTATGTATTTGTTGTTGATCGCCTATTTATTACAAATTCATTTATATATGCATTTTTTTTTATATACACTTATTTTACCTTTTTTTATTTTTGTTTAATCGTAGCACTTTGTAATTTTGCCAACAACTTGATTTGCCCACTAATCTGGTTTTTCGGCTCTATTTAATATTTTATTTAAATTAAACCGTTTTATTTTACAAATAAAAAAAACACTTAAGATTTCAACGCACTTGTTTTATTTATTTTAATATGTTCTGACTCCTCCGACTTGGTTTTGACTAATGACGGCCTTTCTCTAAGTTATACTAAACTAAAACCTTTACTTGTTCCATAAATTTTTCCATTTTCCTGCCATTTTCCACTTGCTTACGAAATACATACATAAATTTCCACTTGTCAAGACATAAATATGGCGACATGACATGGTGCTATTTTTGTGCACATTTATGAATGAATACCGAACATATAAATACAACACTGTTTTCATTCACAATATATACATACTGCATGATTTAAATGAGTTAATGCGTATACATATCTCGGAATTACATCTTTGTGTTTTAATATATAATTGGGAAAATGCATCGAATACCTCTTTTATTGCCTACACCATCCATATTTTGGGAACGTACTCTCCCGGAGTGGCTTTTGTTTGAGAAGACAACAAACCCAATGTCGAAGAAACTACTGCGTTTATGACAGCATTGGATGCACCAGCTGAATATTGTAGAACCCAAAATTATAGAACGATGGAAGATCTTTTTACAGTAGTTCAACAATATTTGCGGGATGCAAACTCCAAATCGTTTGAAGAAGCTATGTTTTTCATCAATCATCTTATATTACGCACTCCCAAAGACTCGCCCATTTTGCTATGCGCTCTTATGATCAGAGGAAACATAAATTATTGTAAGTGTTTTTTTTTCTTGAGCAAGCTTCCAAGGATTATGAAATGTACCTAGAAGTCATAGAACAAGTCAAAGTTTTTTAAAATAGCAAAGGAGGAACTTTGTGAAGTGTATGGTCTGCTATGCAGGAACCCATTAGGGCTACGCCGGCAAATAATCCGGTCTGCCGATACCAGACGCAACAAAACTCCGTTGCCAACAAGTGTACGTCGGGGGAAACGGTGTGCGGATGGGACAAAGTGGGTCGTGAGTGTTTCGGCCAAACGTGGGGAACTCCCACACCCTGAAAGTCTCAAGCCGGGTAATCAGGTAAGTGTTTGATGTATCTATATGTATGTTTTAACTTTCTTTTGTTCATCTATCTAGGTTATTAGGGTGGTACCCTTTTACTGCGCTGCCGTGCTACTTATTTTTCTTTTGTGAGTTATTTTATAATTTTTTTATCTCTTTTTGTAATATGTGTTCGTCTTCCCTAAAAATAAAACAAAACCCTTACTAACACAATACTTTGATAGATTATTATTTGCTATTGTTTTGCTTAGATCAGGTACATTGGTTTTCAATTAGACTTTGTTTAGTGGACAGACTTTCTATACATAGGGTTTTATTAATTATCAGGTACTCCATTACAGTTTAAAGTCGTTTAGTGGACAGTTTAGGGTTTATCCGAAAAAAAGGAAGTCAGGTATAAAAAAAAACGGGACAGACACAACATAAACTTAATCTATATTGCACCTTTACCGTAATATCACAGACTAACCTCTATCTTATTAACCCTAATTATCACAGATTGAAAAAATATTGCACTATTTATCAGATTTTGATGTCTTTCGCATGAAAAGTGCCAATTGGTTTGCCTTGGAGCGACTCAAGCTCATACATATTGTTTCCAATTGGTCTTTTAATGCGACATCTTAGATATTTGCGACAAAATTTTGAATTTATGTTGTTTTTAAAATCCGATAGTGCAAAGTTTTTCCTGTACACCTCTTGTCCCGGACTAAACTTTACAACTCGCGCCCTTTTATTATACCTACTTGCGCTTTTATCGTAGGCTTCCTTGAGGTTGTTTTTAATTTTTTCGCGAATTAAACTTAACTTATCCTTTTGTTGTAAATCTGTAATTTGGTGTTCTGACAGCGATTTTAGTTTCCGGGCCAACCGATAGTCTGCTCCATTTGAGTAAATATTGTGCCCGAATAAGGCGAAAAACGGTGTTACTCCCGTAGCAGCATGTATTGATGTGCGCATTGCACATTCTATTTCAGGGAGGTACAGATCCCAATCCCGCTGATCTTTTTCGAGATACGCCCTTATGGCTGCCAGCACGGATTGGTTTACCCGTTCGGCCGCATTAGACTGGGGTGAATAAAATGCGGTTTTAATGTGTTTTATTCGGTAGTTATCAATCATTTCGGTAAATGCTGCCGAAATGAATTGCTGACCATTGTCACTATGCAGTACTTCCGGTACTCCAAATTTTTGAAACACTTCCTGCACTAAAAACTGCACTACATTTTTGGCCGTTGCCTCTTTCATGGCCTTTACGAAACAAAATTTAGAAAAATGATCAACCACAATGAAGATATATGCGTTTCCGGTTTTCGACCTGGGGTATTTACCTAAGAAATCGATATATATATTTTCTGAAAAGGTATATCAGTTTGCACTTCGGCCCCTATAGTCGGCATTGTGTGTTGGTTTATTGACTTTGTTTCTTTGCAAGTTTTGCAATTTCGGATATAATTTTGGACCTGAGTTGCCATTTTTGGCCAATAGTAAAATCTTTTTAGCCGGTCTAGGGTTTTTCGCATGCCACCATGGGCTGCGGTCATGCTGTCGTGGGCTTTCTCGATTAGAATGTGGGTGATATCCTGTGGAATCCACAATTTCCAAATTGATTCGCTCACATTATCGATGTTATCAAAAATAGTTTTTTTGTATATTTTTCCTTCATCAACACGTAAATCGGGGAGTTTTGCTTGATTTTGTTCAACGCTTTTGACCAATTCTAAATAGTCTTCGGATTCAAAGGCTGTTGTTTCGAAATCAAAGAAGCTTTCTTCAGTCATTTCGGCTATGTCAATAGGCATGCGTGATAGCATATCCGCTACTACATTCTCTGCCCCTTTCCGATGTTCGATCACGAAATCGTATGCCTGCAGCTGTAGTGACCACCTGGCAAGGCGTCCACTAAGGTCTTTTAAAGACATAAGCCATTTTAGGCTCGCGTGGTCCGTGATGACAGTGAAATTCATCATTTCGACGTACGGCCTGAAACGCTTAACTGCCAATACAGCTGCAAGGCATTCTTTTTCGGTGACCGAATAATTCCTTTGGCAGGCTGTGAGCTTTTGGCTATAAAACGCGATGGGGTTTTCATCGCCATTTGAATTTTTTTGAAATAAAACTGCCCCTATTCCGAACTCTGACGCGTCACATTGAATATAAAAAGGCAAGTTGAAATCAGGGTGGCGTAAAACAGGGGCGGTCGTAAGGGATATTTTCAAAGTTTCGAACGCCTCAATCGCGCCGGGGGTCATTGTAAATTTAATCCCCTTTTTGAGTGTATCTGTTAGGGCTGCAGAGACGGAGGCAAAATCTTTTATGAAACGCCTATACCACCCAGCAGTCCCTAAAAAACTTCTTACATCTCTAGGCGATATCGGCAACGATATTTGTTGTATTGCTTTGACCTTTTCGGGGTCAGTCCTTAATACGCCGCCACCTATGATAAAGCCTAGATACCTTAGCTCGCGAAAACAAAACATAGACTTTTTAAGGCCTATTGTTAAGTTGGCCTTTTGCAAACACTCGGCCACTTGCTCGAGCAATTTTAAATGTGCTGAAAACTCTTCGGATATTATGAGGAGGTCATGCAAATAGATGAAGACATTTGGTTTTAGCCTCGCAGGTATCACCTTGTCCATCAGCCTACATAGACGTTGCGCCGCGTTGCATAGACCAAACGGCATTACGCGAAACTGGTACAGCGGTCGACCTGGCACCGTAAAAGCGGTATATGGTTTTGCTTCTTCTTCTAGCTCGATTTGCCAGAAGGCATACTTCAGGTCGACGCTGCTTATGTAATGCGTCTGATCTATGCGACTTAGAATCCCGTCTATGTTCTGCAGCGGATATGCGTCTTTTATCGTGACCGCGTTTAATTTGCGCGCATCCAGACAAAAGCTATTTTTGCCTGGCTTTCGAACCACCGTAGTCCTGTTTGACCACGGGCTGTTACTCTCCTCGATCACATTTAGGCGAAGCATGTTGTCTAACTCTTCATAAACTATAGCCTGTACTGCCGGCGAAATCGGATAATGTTTATCCTTGACCAGATTCGTGCCGGGTACTAATTTAATCTCATGTTTTTCTAATTGAGTGCAGCCCAGACCTTTTTCTTCGAATGAGGGAAACTTTTTTACTACCTCATCCAATTGTTTTTGTTGATCAGCGGTTAATACATGTTTATTTAATTTGCGATTTTCATGCTCATCGCGTAAGCTCTGAGCAATTTCTAAATTTATTTCGGCAGATATTATTTCAGGCGCTATTTCAAAAGCCTGCCAAAAATCTACGCCCAGGTAAAGTTCCTGGTCTAATTCCGGACATAAATAAAAAATAATGTTTTGCTTTTTACCGTTATATTCTACCTTTAATAGGCATTTTCCTAGCACGCGATGTTGTTGGCCGGTAGCGGTGCGCACGTTGCTGTAAATAGGGACAAATTTTGCATTTAATTCGCTGACTATTTCGCGGCAATTTTTCCCTAAAAGGCTAACGGACGCGCCTGAGTCTAGAAGGCCTTTTATTATTTTACCGTTTAACCGAACTTCGGCATACGGCCTCGGATCAGATTTAGAGCTACAATGTTTCACGGATTCGGCCAATAGATGTCTCTGCCGCTTTCTCTCAATAAAATCAGTTCGTAACTTTAAAATGTGTTGCCACTTGCCTGAATTTGGGCTAGAATTTTTTTTTAAGTTTAAATTTTGGTCCTTGCCGGTATTATTTGTTTCCAGTGAATGCTTTGGGCTAAAAGAAATGTTGGAGTGATTGAAAATACGCTCCTTGACTTTTTCATAATTTTCTGCCCTAATTTCTAGTGGTAATAAATGTCTTATTTTTGAAAATTCAGGAGATTTATCGGGAATTATTTCGGGGCAGTTTCGCTGGACCGCGGCCCCCCGTTTACAGCCGCGCCCCTCCGCGAGTTTCCCCGGTCTTGTGCGCACTGAGGACACTTGGGTGTAATAGTGTCCGGTTTGCCACACCGGTAACAAAACAGGGTCCTTTGAGTCGAAGGACATTCTTTAAAAATGTGCCCTTTTTGCTGGCAGTTCCAACAGATCGGTGGGCTGTTAATGGCTGCAAGTTCAGTTAAAAGTTCTGACTCACTTTCCTCAAGGTCAACAACAGCTTCGCTCACATATCTCGGGGCTCTGCTGGGCGGAGGCGGAATATTTCGCGCGGAATTACGCGAAAAAGTCCTTTCGGCCTCAATGCACTCCATGCGCAGATTTTCGACCGAACGCACATTCATCGGGTAGACAATTCGGGCTATTCCCTCCCTCAGATTTCTTTTAGCTATTTTTATCATTTCTCCCTCCGCTACAGGCGTTTCTAACCTGGCTCTCAACACGTTAAGGCTGTGAAAATAATCGTCAATGGATTCGCCTGGTTGCTGCTTTCGCTCTACAAGCTCTTGCATGAGCTCCCAATTTGACCGTACCGTTTTAAATCTATTTAACAAAGCTAATCGCAGGGTGCTCCATTCTGATATAACAGTGGTCTGGAGTAGAGCCCAGTACCACTGCTGCACTGATCCTGAGATCAGCAGATGAAAATCCCGAAGGATTTCCTCCCACGGAATTCTATATTGTCGCTGCATGTGTTCGAGTCTAAAAATGAACTCTTCCACAGACAACTGGTCTCGCCCCCCTTGATTGCCCTTAAACTCTAGGCCAAATTTATCGATACGTATTTTCCATCCGTCATGAGCAGGGTTTGCCATGGCTGGAGGGGGAAAATCGTATCTAGGCGGCTGCTGATTTTGCCCAGATCTATTTCTAGCTCCGTATTGATCGAAATTTGGTGCGCCTGTGGAACGATTTCTGTCCCTATCCGACAGGCTTCTCACTGCGTTTGCTAGCTGGGCGATATTTTCGTTAACTTTTCTCATTTCAAAGCCTATTCTTTCCTCCACAAACTTATTAATCGCACGGTCTAAATTGGCTTTCATGTCACTTACGCTTTCATGGACCATGGCCCTAACTGATGGAGATAAGTCCCGCTGGTGGATGTCATTATCTGAAACATTATTTGCTTTTTTCGGTATAGCACCCTGAGTGGTTGCCTGGGCATTAATAGTCTCTGACAGATCCGCAATTTGAGGGGCGTTTGTAGCCATCTTGGTTGACCTATCACCCTTGAAATATTTTTCTTTGACTTGCGGCGAAGAACGATTCAAATCAAAGGATCTGTTTCGCTCTCTATGTCTCTTTAAACTATCTGACCTACTCGCAAAAGTTTTTCCCTTGCTATCAGAAGGTTCGGCCATAAAAAAAAATCGCTGTCAAAGTTCGCGTTTAAATTCACCAAAAAGAATTAAGTTTATTTGTAATTAAAATTTTTATGTAACGGCAGAAAATTTTCAATAACTATCGAAAATCGGGTAAGGTTTTGTTAAAAAAAAATTTATATAAATAAATAATTACAAATTTAGTAAGCGAGAAAAAATGTGGTCTGGCAACACTCGACACTTATATTGGTCTACGACTGAACCAAAAAAAAAAAATTACTACAATCAATCACTAATTTACTAATACTATAATAATAGACAACTAATATCCTACAACAAACATTAACTATTTACTAAACATAAACTAAAAAACATAAGTCTATTAATTCAATTAAGTTTCGACTAAAATTCGTAAAATTACTAATAAGTTATTGTAATAATTATAACTAAAGTTTAATTTCACTTATAAGTATAATAATTAATAGTGTTGATTTTACACCACAAACTACACTAAATTGGCTAAAAATGAAGACAGAATACAATAATTAGTTTCACTAAAGTTAGTTTTATAAAAAAAAATTGTAAATATTAGTTCTCAAGACAGACGAAATTATTACACACTCGGGTTCGGTTATAATGATGACCAGTTAACTGACGTGTGTGGTTTAACTTTTGTTTATTTATTTTAAGTACCCTTTTACGGGTCTCCTAAATTGTTTCCCAGACAATATTTAAAGCAAATGCGTTTAACCGATGCTATTTGGCTGTTACTAGAGCTTATAAGTTCGGTTTTAGCATATCACGCCTCTGGGCTTTCGCTCAGAGTGGATACTAAACTTCCCTTAAAACCCCGGGCCAAAAAAACATTGCTTACCCCTTTATAACTACTATACTACAGACCCCTGACCTTTTCAGAGCGGCTATAACAGTTATATTGGGAGTTTGAAACCTGTTTGTGTGATTAATATCGTCAAAATACGACAGGCCTCTGAATTTTATTTCTGAGCGGTTACTTTGATTTATTTTCTCACACAAACCGACTTTAGGCTGAAACTATATAACAAAACGAAAACGAGAAAAAATATAACTCTTAGAACGTCCAATAGGATGTATTTCTACTAATAAAACTCCCAAGCTAACGTCCAAAAAGTATTGAATGTATTGGTATGACACTAAAGTTGTAAATTGAAATTGAAAAAAATTTAGATCTGCACAGCAAACATTACTTTATAGCTAGTGTTTACGGCCTATAAGCTCTTGGCCTATAGGTTAACAAATACTAAATTCCTAACAAACATCAAGTACATTTTAATGTCGACTGGGCTATTGCATTACAAATACTAATAGTTTTATTGAAAAAAATGTGCGTTGATGTTTTGTACACACAAAGCTAAAACAAATGTTTCATTTAAGATTGGGCGCCATATTGTTACGTGATTCTTGGCCGCTATGGTTGTGATGCCAGCCAGCTCAACAAAGGCATCTGCAGGGCAGGTTCCAACCCACAACCACAGCAGAACCACGAACAATTAAAATTTACACAAAAACTATAATACAAAAAAAACTACACAAAAACGGAAACAATTGGGAGAGTGGACATGGTGGACGTCCACTACTTGCCCTCCCTACCTGGGACACAATCACTCCTACTAAATTTATTTTTTTGGTCCCCCAAAATCCACACACACTTACCGCACTAGCCTCACATTACCTCACCCGAACAAAAAAATTTAGCACACAAACATATTCGTTTCAACACTTAAAACAATTCACATATTTATTTAAATAAAAATCTTAAACTAACAAATCAAAATTTCCTAAAAACTACACGAACTAGCCTAATATTATTTTTTTATAAATTTTTTTCTTTTGTTATATTTTTTTAGATTTTTATTATTAACTATCAAAAAAAACTTAGCCTAAATCGTTTGACTAACATAAAGATACACACTTAACCTAACATTAAAACTAACTTTGTATTGCCTAAATAGAAAAAAAAATCTGACAAATTAAAGAAAAATGCCAAATAAAATAACTACACGCAACAAAAACAATTCCAGTAATTTCTAACCTACCTATAAAACTTGTAAAGTTTAGCCTTCACGTATAATTTATTTTTAATATCTATAACCCTGCCTAAAAGAGCTCTGTTAAGCGGTCTACTCGTCCCTGTAGTTTAATGGACGACAATAGAAAAATACGAAAAATTTTCCACTTTACAATTTCCTATAGGCCGTAGAAACCCTGAGCGTTACCAAATTCTTTCCTTAAACTTATCAGTTTTTCCTAGTTAGGCATTAACCACCCTTAATGACTACAATATCGACGAAATTTAAAAACTAAATTACACTGAACATATATATACTACACTTAACATATAAAAATTTATTTAATTATTCTTTAAATCTTATTTTCTTTTTTCAATAAATGTTAACACAAAAAAATGTCTTTCTTTTTCTTTCTGGATTTCTAATATGGCTTGGCGCCCTGTTGATAAAAAAAAAATATTGATGGCGCTAAACCCCAAAATGCGCGAAGCTTTCGCGTCTTTGCAGAAATAAAAAATGGAGGGAGTCTATATATATATATATATATATATATATATATATATATATATATATATATATATATATATATATATATATATATATATATATATATATATATATATATATATATATATATATATATATATATATATATATATATATATATATGTATTACATGTATATATATCTATGCATATATGCTGGGTACTTTATATCAGGTAATGGCTTCTTTAAATCCCTAATTGCCGATACAATAAATTTTACCTGTTTCCTTTGTTTTCTTACAGGTTCGCCGGCTAGGATTTTCAGCCTCTGAGTGGTTACCCGTTGCATAAGACAGTCTTCTGGCGGTGTATGTATTTGTTGTTGATCGCCTATTTATTACAAATTCATTTATATATGCATTTTTTTTATATACACTTATTTTACCTTTTTTTTATTTTTGTTTAATCGTAGCACTTTGTAATTTTGCCAACAACTTGATTTGCCCACTAATCTGGTTTTTCGGCTCTATTTAATATTTTATTTAAATTAAACCGTTTTATTTTACAAATAAAAAAAACACTTAAGATTTCAACGCACTTGTTTTATTTATTTTAATATGTTCTGACTCCTCCGACTTGGTTTTGACTAATGACGGCCTTTCTCTAAGTTATACTAAACTAAACCCTTTACTTGTTCCATAAATTTTTCCATTTTCCTGCCATTTTCCACTTACTTACGAAATACATACATAAATTTCCACTTGTCAAGACATAAATATGGCGACATGACATGGTGCTATTTTTGTGCACATTTATGAATGAATACCGAACATATAAATACAACACTGTTTTCATTCACAATAGATACATACTGCATGATTTAAATGAGTTAATGCGTATACATATCTCGGAATTACATCTTTGTGTTTTAATATATAATTGGGAAAATGCATCGAATACCTCTTTTATTGCCTACACCATCCATATTTTGGGAACGTACTCTCCCGGAGTGGCTTTTGTTTGAGAAGACAACAAACCCAATGTCGAAGAAACTACTGCGTTTATGACAGCATTGCGTGCACCAGCTGAATATTGTAGAACCCAAAATTATAGAACGATGGAAGATCTTTTTACAGTAGTTCAACAATATTTGCGGGATGCAAACTCCAAATCGTTTGAAGAAGCTATGTTTTTCATCAATCATCTTATATTACGCACTCCCAAAGACTCGTCCATTTTGCTATGCGCTCTTATGATCAGAGGAAACATAAATTATTGTAAGTGTTTTTTTTTCTTGAGCAAGCTTCCAAGGATTATGAAATGTACCTAGAAGTCATAGAACAAGTCAAAGTTTTTTAAAATAGCAAAGGAGGAACTTTGTGAAGTGTATGGTCTGCTATGCAGGAACCCATTAGGGCTACGCCGGCAAATAATCCGGTCTGCCGATACCAGACGCAACAACATCTTTTGGCATACTAGCCCCAATCTGCCAAAGTAACAAAATAAGCAAAAAAACTAACTTAGAATTTTCGAGTCAAATGTAAAATCAGTGCTTTTATGGATGTACAACTTGAAAGATTACTAGCAACATAATAAAACGCATTCAAACTTTTGTTAATCGCTCCCTAAGAAGAATATTGCGTATTTTTTCGCCCATGAAAATTTCTAATACCGAGTTACTAGCTCAGACAAATCAAATGCCGGTAGCCACGGAGATACGTAAGCGAAAGTGGCAATGGATCGGACACACTCTTCGTCGCAATGACGATAATGTTTTAAAAAAATATCTTAGATGGGACCCATTTCATCAAAGTGGAAGAGCAAGCGGTAGGCCACGTACAACATGGAGACATTCAACAGAATCCGAAATGAGCCAACTAGGTGTATCTTGGAACGAATTAGGATATATCGCTCAAAATCGGGTCAGATGGCGATCTGCTGGTTTTATATATATATATATATATATATATATATATATATATATATATATATATATATATATATATATATATATATATATATATATATATATATATATATATATATATATATATATATATATATATATATATATATATATATATATATATATATATATATATATATATATAAATATATATATATATATATAAATATATATTTATATATATATATATATATATATATATATATATATATATATATATATATATATATATATATATATATATATATATATATATATATATATATATATATATATATATATATATATATATATATATATATATATATATATATATATATATATATATATATATATATATATATATATATATATATATATATATATATATATATATATATATATTTAAAATTTTTTTCCTTGCAAACAGACTCAAAAGTTTCAATTTGACATAAAAAGATACCAGTTAAAATTTTAGCCCTTAATATTAATATTAAGTCTGTCCACATCGCGTTTTTCTATTTCCCGAAGAATAACATGGAAAAACATTTTTTTCCACCATATGAATTTTATTGCTAGCCTGTCTTGTGTCATAAAAAATATCCTTTTACTCATTTTTGTAGAGAATTGAACGCTCTACATAATAGGTCGCGTATGATTTTTTAAGAAACCTAATAGTTTACGAGTTATTTGAGCCCAACGTTCAATTTATCGCAAATTTAAAGGTTTTTGATGCATTACAGCAAATTTTATGATTTTAGTGGAACAAATCACCAAAAAATTCATGTTTATCTTAAATTTAGTTTCTTAGACAATAATTGTTATTAATTTTCGATAGTTGTCCAAAGAAAAATCGAATAGTTTAAAGATTTATTATAAATTGTTTTTATGAAACTTATAAAAAAAGAAGTAAGAGGGGTATATTCGGCTATGCCGAATCTTATATACCCTTCACAGAGTAATATAAATGGTATATCTGTGGTCACAAGGTATGACAGTTAAGTCGAGTTAGGACAAAGTGTATTTATCATGATAATTTTGTTTATTTCCCTTAACTTAACTGTTGTTTTATTATAAATTAGATTACAAATTAATATAGTATAAAATTGCTAGCATTTGCTTAATCTAAATACCCTGATTTTACACAGCGATTTTAAAATTATCTTTTGACCACTTGTCAAAATCGAGTTTAGTCGTTATTCCTTGTGGCCACAGATACATGTGCATACAATTATATACGAAATAGTTATGCAATAACTCAAAATAACTTTCTTAATTACTGTTTTCGTAAAATATACAAACTTTTGTATATATGTAGCTATTACGAAATAAAGTATTTTGTAATACATACATAATTTATTCAATAGAGAGTTATTTTATATATCTAATGTGTAATGTACGCATCAGATACCTATTTGTTGACATTACGTGTATTAGTTGTACAAAAAGTATATTACAAAATTTGTATTCTTAAACATGAATTTTTAGGTTACATACACAGAAAAAAAATAAGTTTCGTTTTTGATAACAAAAATCCCGGTATTCAATAATTTTTTTTTCAAATTTCCTGTGATAAAGAATTCCCCTATATTGATAACAAAATTATTTCAAAATAAAAATATATATATAAATTAAAAAAATGTTGACATGGCTGGAATACGAACCCGGGCTTTCGGGACGTAAAGCATACTCTCTAAAGCTGAGCCATATCCCATTTATTTGTTTACGGGATACAACTTGTTTTAAGTACTTATGTATAAAAAGAAAAGATATAACCGGCATGGAAAAGAAATACTTACAACGAAATATTTTATTATGTTAAACATAAATGTTATTGAAATTCATATTTTTTTTAATAACATGGTTTTATTGAATATAATTCTTGTCTATTATTTTCTGTGTATATATAGTTCATTTCGCATTAATATATGCAAATATAAATTTAGAATAATTTGAGCTCAAAAAATATTAATTTTCTAAAAATTTTTTTCCAACTTTTTTATTTGGTACTAAAAAAATTTTATCCCAAATAACTATTTTATTGATTTTATTTATTTACTATTAATTTATTTGCTATAATCTATTTTTTCTGTTATTGATTTTAATATCTTATGAAAAATAAATATATTAACATTAAAAGAAACATCTAAAAAAATAATACTTTCACGGCGCCCTGAAACAAGCCAAAACTGGCCAAATAATAGGGCCGGCGCTGTATTCATATGTATGTATGGAGTGAAGAGGTTTTAAAACACATGTAATACTAAAAATATTAACATTAATATGATTAGTTATTGGCATAACTATCCCGTTTACTCCTTACTTTTATTACATATTATAACAAAAGCTGCAAAGATCTTAATCAAGTTCAAAATTGTTTTAAAAGTTCTAAAAAGTTGTATTAACTAACTTATAATTCTTAGAAATTGTCAAATTTAAGGTAAAATAGTTTAGTCGTTCAAATCCCATTTTTGACACCGAAAATCGTCAAAATGACGATAAATCATCGAATCTGGCAACCATCTCTATCACCGATCTTTTGTAGGACGATTCATATAATATTAGTTGAGATATTGTATGACACCCTGCAAGCCAGAAAATAGTTAAGTATCTATTTTAAATTAGAGTAGATTTGTAGCTGATGGCTAAGAACGCTATGCGGTTTATCTCTAGTTATTTTTTTCTCAGCAGCCGGGTTTAAATCACGGCGCCTGAAACTATTATTTTTTTAGATGTTTCTTTTAATGTTAATATATTTATTTTTCATAAGATATTAAAATCAATAACAGAAAAAATAGATTATAGCAAATAAATTAATAGTAAATAAATAAAATCAATAAAATTGTTATTTGGGATAAAATTTTTTTAGTACCAAATAAAAAAATTGCAAACAAATTTTTAGAAAATCAATATTTTTTGAGCTCAAATTATTCTAAATTTATATTTGCATATATTAATGCGAAATGAACTGTATATACACAGAAAATAATAGACAAGAATTATATTCAATAAAACCATGTTATTAAAAAAATATGAATTTTAATAACATTTATCTTTAACATAATAAAATATTTCGTTGTAAGTATTTCTTTTCCATGCCGGTTATATTTTTTCTTTTTATACATAAGTACTTAAAACAAGTTGTATACCGTAAAAAAATAAATGGGATATGGCTCAGCTTTAGAGAGTATGCTTTACGTCCCGAAAGCCCGGGTTCGTATTCCAGCCATGTCAACATTTTTTTAATTTATATATATATATATTTTTATTTTGAAATAATTTTGTTATCAATATAGGGGAATTCTTTATCACAGGAAATTTGAAAAAAAAAATTATTGAATACCGGGATTTTTGTTATCAAAAACGAAACTTATTTTTTTCTGTGTATGTAACCTAAAAATTCATGTTTAAGAATACAAATTTTGTAATATACTTTTTGTACAACTAATACACGTAATGTCAACAAATAGGTATCTGATGCGTACATTACACATTAGATATATAAAAAAACTCTCAATTGAATAAATTATGTATGTATTACAATATAATTTATTTCGTAATAGCTACATATATACAAAAGTTTGTATATTTTACGAAAACAGTAATTAAGAAAGTTATTTGGGAGTTATTGCATAACTATTGTATGCACACAAGGAATAACGACTAAACTCGATTTTCACAAGTGGTCAAAAGAAAATTTTAAAATCGCTGTGTAAAATCAAGGTATTTAGATTAAGCGAATGCTAGCAATTTTATACTTTATTAATTTATTATTTAATACCATTTATATTACTCTGTGAAGGGTATATAAGATTCGGCATAGCCGAATATAACCCTCTTACTTGTTTTCTTTCAAATATATTTTTTAACAAGGACAAATGTTTACGAAAGGTATTCGTTACTTTCGTAAGTTCAAAAAATATTGCATAAATGGTTTTTCGGAATATACTCAGTAAAAAAATTTGATGTAATTTTTAAGGAACTACATTTTCATTGCTTCCATAGAATTTATATTAAAAATATGCAAACAATTAGTATAAAAGCAAGTACATTAAAATTTATTTTTGTCACGTAAAGCTTTTTAAAAATTAGTTTTTTAAAGAAATTTATGAACTAATTTTCGTCTAAAAATTAATAGTTATTTAAGTAAATATACATTAAAATCCTGTTTTGCGTTTAAGATCGTATAAAAAGAAACAATTTGCGAATTCCCTAATATATGTATATTAGGGTGAATCAATTGTTTTGTCAACGGGCGTCTAGCAAAAACGAAATCTACTCAAAATTCTAAGAAAATTACCCTAAGAAACTAGAGGTCTAAAATCAAAACCTAACTCCCGTCGAGAGACAGCAAAATTCGTGTTTTTAATTGGGTAAGAACATTTATAAGCAAACAATATAAGTAAACTTTTAGGCCTACCCCTTCCGATTTTCATAAAACTGTGTACGAATGATGCCTCTTGCATAACTACCATTAATGCAAAATCTTGACTTACTATATATTCTGGTTCGCGAAATATAGCGACTTGAGTACATTTTTTTTAATTTTCCCATTTTCAAGTCGCTATATTTCGCGAAACAGAAAGTGTAATAAGTCAAGATTTTGCATTAATGGTAGTTATGCCAGAGACATCACTCGTTCTAAATTTGATCAAAATCGGAAGGGCAAAGTCCAAAATTTTACTTATATTGTTTGGTTATATATGTTTTTACCCAATAAAAAGCTTGAATTTTGATGTCTTTCGGCGGGAGCTAGGTTTTGATTTTAGACGCCTACTTTCTTAGTGGAGTTTCCTAGAATTTTGCGCAGAGTTCGTTTTTGCTAGACGCCTTTCACATTTTTTCTCACCCAAGCAATTTGACCCACCCTAATGTATTTTCTAACTATAATGTTGCATTGTAACGATGATGTAGTATTTAAACAGAAGCTTAATGTATTTGCAAAGTTTCATAGGAATCCGTTGAGCAGAGGTAGTTTAAAAGGGATGTTATTTACTTCGTATTGGCGCAAGTCTGCCCACTTTTTAACCGGACCAATCTGGAAGTACATCCTTTGAATAAAAAAAATCTGAAATCGTGTTACAAATGGCGGAGTTTTGAGGAAACATACATAAAAATAAAAAATACAAGAATTGATAACCTTTCTCCTTTTTGGAAGTCGGCTAAAAAATATACAAATGCGCTGGAAATTTGTTTTCGCATTTTACTTTTTGGAGCCCTTTGCCTTCTGGCACCTAGAGCGACCGCTTCTCTTGCTCTACCGCAGGGTCGGCCCTGCCAACATATTCTGGGAAATATTAAATTTGTTACATGAATTTTTTACTTGCCAATAGGATGGTCATGGAATGGCTTCCATTATGTTGGTGGAAAAAGTGGTATGAAATGAAATTTCTTATAGTTTTTGTTAACTTTCTTTATCCCGTTTGCTTCTTAGCACTTGCAATAAGCAAATAGAAAAAGTTTCATGAAGAAAATTAAATGAAATATTTCATCGTCTAAATTTAGTTCAAGCTTATATTTGGGGAAATAACACATATATTTTTTAATTCAATATTGGAAGCAGCATCTTAAAACTTTTCAAATTATGCACTGTTTTTTACATGTTGTCTTGAACATAATGTGAAAATATGCAAAATCTATAATAAATAAATTTTTAGACACGGTGCAGACCACGGACGCCCATCTCTAGACTTCCAAAATATTATTGGAATATGCTTGGACACCACCGACCTAGATTGACGTTTTGCTTGTGCACCTGAAAAACAAGTTTTATGTCGGATGTAAATCGTACTGGTGTGCTGCATATTAACACAAATGATAAGATTGTGAGTTTTTTCTGTTTCCTTTTCTAACAATAAGCAGTTGCAATTTTTTATTTAATGAATCGTACTCTCCCATCAACAATGTTTATAAACATTTGTGAAGACCCATTGCTCACCCAAACATGCAATTCACACATACATAAGTATGTAGCTATGCACGTTCATATTTCTTTATCACGATGACATTGTCAAACGAGTGATGTTGATGAAAATTGTATGACACTCTCTTCCTGACAGTGTAGATGATGATTCTGATGTCTTTTCCTGTTAAATAGTGAATTAATGTGTTCGTTCCATCAACTAGAGACACTTAACGATGACTGAAAACCAAAATCACTGTTTGTTTGATTTACAAAAGGATGTGTATGGAAAGAAAGTTTCAAAGAGATGGTAAATAACAACATACATATGTTTGTACCCAGGAAGCATTTTATGCCCATATGCCGATATGCCTAACGTCGGAAAAATTCTGAGTTTATCAGATAATTAACCGAGTTGTCTAAAATTCCCGCAGACATTTGGCAGACTAGTCAGCAGTTTTCTGGTACGACGCTTCTGCACATTTTCTGAAATATTATCCGATTAATATTAGAATGGTCTGCACATTATCCGCAGGTAATTTAATTACCTTTAAGACATTTAACTGAATAGTCTGCTCATATTCTGACCTACTTCTTACGACTTTTAGAGGTCACATCTGCATGTTTTCTGATTTAAGTTTAAGTAATAATTCTCATTTATCTATTGATAGTATGTGCACAAATATTTGACTTTTTAAACTTATTATATATAGGTTAATGTTCTCTGATGAGCTGGCACAAGCAGTAGAACAATGCATGGATAACTTTTACCGACAATTCTGATAAATTTGTAATTTAAGCTTCGACTTTTCTCTCATTAATAAAAAGTAAATTGGAAAATTGTATGATGTTTTGTCAGACATTGCTTAGACATATCGAAAATTCTCTTAGAATTTCCCTACACCGAAAAAAATCCGTGCAACATGCTCGTACATTTCACGAAATATTTCGTCATTTCACACCACGAAATGGAAGATTGACGTGTTTAGTGTTGGCTCCGTCATTGTCATGCATATGTTCCGGAACAAGGCCTCATCTTACGTGAAATCCATCCAATCGTAGTATTCGAGTTGTTAGTGATCCGGTGTGAGTATTGATTTGTGATATATTTAATTGTGGCTTATTAAATTACTAAAATCACTAAATCTTTATACATACATATATGTATCTATTGGAAAGATTTTTATTTTGGAAAATATAAAAGCCACTAAATTCTTCAGCAACATTATAATAATTATGCCAGCTGTTTCTTTTCTGCATAATACTGGCAATTCTTCGCTATAGTTTAAACATCACTGCTTTAACTTGACACTAACTAAGGTGGACTTACAGCTGATATTATAAGTACAGCTGTTCTACTTTTTGCGCAGATTAGAGGATCGTATGTAAAAATTTGTATATGTTAACATAGGGACTGAGATGTCAAATGTTATTGTAATGTAATTGTTTCAGAATCAACATCACCTTACATAATAATTTGCCTTGGCACTAACTTAGCTTTTTACTGCTTTACCTTTGAACTGTTTTTTCATATCCTATAGTTTATAACCTATATTATAACATAAAGAGCAGAAGTTACGCTCAAATATAAATAAGTGAACGGTAATAATTATGTACAATATTTCTTGCTAACTTATTACATACATCAAACAGAAAGGAGTTCACGTAGAACGAAAAAGAATGCTGAGCTAAATGAAGTAGGGCCAATACACGATAAGGAGCTTTCTGATATTCTTCATTCAAGTAATCCTACTATTCGTAATCGTTTGTGGAATTGGCTTGATAGCAAGATTAGTAATGCGGACTTTAGACGACATGTATTTTACATCTGACTTGTCAAATTTCCCACTGCAAAAGTGATACATGCCGTGTGAAACAAATGAAACATTGTCAGATGACATTTACAGAAGCAAAGTCAGATGAAAAATTTTCAATTAGAGCGTGTTCTATTTTCATCTGACAAGGCATCTGACATCAGCTGTATTAAATTATCAAAAGTGTGGTTTAGTTGAAAAAACATTAAAAAGAAAAGAGCGCTTTATATAATTACGAAAATTGTGCAAAAACTCAGTTGTTGTGAACACTCAGAGGTTATGTCAGATGTAATTGCACATTTACGTGTGAAAGCAAATATTATAAACCGTCTGTAAATTGACAATTTTGACAAACAGGCGTAGTTACATATGTCTCACACACCTTACAAGCCATATGTAAAAAACATTTCGTCTAAAGTCAGCATAAGCAGAATGAATACATTAAAGATCAATCTGATATAATAAATGCCACTATTGAAAACAATAACACTAACATAGTGCTTGCAATCGATAAGAAGATGAATGAGTTAAAACTTGAAATAATTAACGATATAAAAGAAGAGATAAATGTATTAAAAATAGTTCAGTTAGAGTCTGCATATTCTGAAATTGATCAGCTAAAACAAGAAGTGCACAATTTAAACTTAAGAGTTCTAACGCATGATAACTCAGTCGTAGCGGCAGATATTAGAATAACTGGTATACCGCTATGTGAGAATGAAAATTTGCGGGATATATTTGGAAATATATGTAATACACTCAGTATAGCAGTTCCAACTTATAAAAACATTTTTTTGATAAAGCATTTTAAAAACATCCGGGATGTGAGCGACCCGCCTCTTGAAATTAAAATGAATTCCCCCTATGACAAAAACTTTATCTCAAAACTGCTGCTGCTTATCGCCGTAAGAATAAATCGCCGTTCCGTCTAACAAATGCTGGCATTGATAGTAATAACCCTTTTTATATTTACGAAAATTTAACGCCGCACAACTACGAAATTTTCAAAACTGCAACTCATTTAAAAAAAAGATAACTGATTGAGAGCTGTTTTTACTCAACGTGGAATAATATATGTAAGATGACATGAAAACGATGATGCAATTAAAATTGATACTTCTCACCAATTGAACCAATTTTTTCGATCGTAATCAAATAAATATCTGCTCAGTTTCCATTAACCCAATCTTACTAATGTCTGTATAATTCTTTTCTTTGTATCAACTTTTTATAATTTCATATGTTTTTCTTTTTATTTCAAATTCTTTTGTCTTTATGTTAATTATCTAACATTAATTTTCGTTAATACAAGTACTTCCAGTGTTGCTATTAGGTTAACATATATTAGTCGCGTTTATTGCAATTGTTAATAATTCTGTTGCTAGTGGAAATTTTAGAGATATAACGACGAATATGGTTAAAATCTTAGCAAATCACAAAAGGGGCTTATCGCTATCACACATTATTGCCCAGAGTCTCAACAACAAAATTGATGAGTTTAAATTTGTATTTGAGAACTCAAACGTTGACGTTATCTGTATTTCCGAAACCTGGCTTTCGCTTTCGACACCGGCCCCAAAGGTCTATTCTTGGACCACTCTTCTTTTCATTATACATTAATGATTTGCCTCGTCAACTCGCGCACTGCAAAATACATATGTATGCCGATAACGTGCAACTATATTTAAGCGGTCCTGTACCATCTGTTGCCGAAAATATCGTAAAATTAAACGCTGATTTGGATAAAATTTTCTGTTGGGCTGCAGCTAACGGACTTTTTCTAAATCCAAGAAAATCTAAATGCCTAATAATTCATAGAAAAACTATACATCCTGTTGTCAGTAATGAAATTTTAATAAATGGTGAGAAAATAGTCACAGTAAACTCCGCAAAAAACCTTTTAATAGCAACCTTAGCTGGTCGAATCATATCAGTGCTCTCGTAGGTAAAACGGTTATCAAGTTAAGATCTCTATGGTCTACACAATTTTACACTCCATTAAATATTCGAATGCTCCTTGCCAAATCGTACCTTGTCCCAGATTTACTCGACGGGTGTGAACTTTTGGCAAGTTGCGATTGTGCAAGCGAACATAAGTTGAATGTTCTATTTAACAATAGTGTTAGATGGCTTAAGAAGATATGATCATGTCTCTCGTTTAGCTTCTCAACTTCACAGAGTATCATTCGACAGTCTACTCAAAATTCGTGTTCTGATACTGTTACATAAAATTATTTATACACAGACCCCTCGTTACCTTTTTGATAAAATCAGGTTTGTTGGGTCCCTTAGAGGAAAAAAGATTATCATTCCATGTCACCGTTATCTTGCGTCGGAATGACAATTTTACTTATATGCCGCGCGTCTCTGGAATCTTCTTCCACAAACACAGCAGACTAATAGCAACGCAATCAGTTTTAAGCTTTTCTTATTTGCCTATTTTAGTTAAGTTTAAAGTTTTTATATAATCTTAATTTTAATTTATATATACATATGTATACAAATTTTATTATTTTTTATTATTGTTTATTATAAATACCTTTAACACAAATACTTTCTTTGCCTTGTAGAAACTATGTGTAAAGATAAAGTATTCCTATACTTTAAGTATAAGATAATGTCTTGTTGATAGGATAAAAATAGGTAAAAAAAAGTGTGGCTCAACTGGGGCATGAACTCGAAATCTTCATATTTCAAGGTAAGTACCTACTCTACCCACTGAGCCCTTTTCTACTTATTTTATAAGAGCTAAAAGTTTGCTTTATTACTTACATCTAATAAATATGTCAATTTATAAAAAATAATTTCAATTCATTTTTCTTATTCCAAATATATTTTTTAACAATGAAATACATTTGTTTACGAAAGGTTTTCGTTACTTTCGTAACTTCGAAAAAATATTGCCTAATTTATTTTCGTAATATGTACGAAATTTTCGTTTATCTACGAAAAAAGTAACAGTGTAGAAAATTCGTCAGAGCTCGTACAGAATTCTCTTAGACAGTTCTGCGTATTTTTGAGAATATCCTCAGACAAAGAGGTCCGGCTTCTTGTCAACCACACATATAATTTTCGGTACATTTTCGTAACCGAACTCGTCATCTTGTGCAGACTTTCTGGTCGACTTCGGACCGCAATTGGCAAAAATTGTTTGCTGGGTTCATTCGTACAAAACAGCTGGACATGCCCCAGCGGAAAAACTCAGTAGACCTTCTTACTTCAGGCCTTATTAAAGGCCTGCTTAGACATATATTTTTATTCAATTAAAATTTTTATCTAACTGCTAAAGAATGCCTTGCAGAAGGCCTTGACTCTTTTCATTCTCATTTTTTTGCCAAAGCAAAAGAAACTCCTTTTGTTCATCAAAAATTTACTTTATAAGTAACAAACATTCTCATATTCTTTTTTTCGTAAGTAATTTGTATATAAAGCTGAAATTTACGTACGAAAGACATCATACATGCTGCTATTATGCCGTTTATGTTGGAGCTGATTAGCTTATACTTATTCCGGTGATACTATACATGTCCAACTCCTTCTTAATTAATAGATATTATAATATAATAAATACTCCTACGTATAAAAATTACTTTAGATGAAAGGAAATAGTTTGAAATAAAAAATTGCATTAATCAAAACAAAGGAACCGCTATAAAAACACCGAGATTAAAAATGTACCTACATTTGCTTTTTGATAGACCTTCCTTAGTGCCTTTTCACACTATGCTTTTTTAGCCTGGCTTTTTTTTTACAATTTTCTCTTAAAACCCAAACGAAAAGTCACGCACATTTACATTACAGACTTTTTCTCCATGCCTTTTTTGACGTTTATACACATGCTTAATACTGAGAGTAAGAAAATGATAAAGAGAAATATTAAAAAAAACCCCTCCAATTTTAATTCGTGCCTTTTTGCTTGCCCCGTTACCTTTTCCACACCCAGCTCTCAAATAGGGTTTGGGATTTCTCGGACTCTTGCACTTCCCGGGAAACGGGAATAGAAAAATCGCGTTCCAAAGAATTCCGTGATTCCCGGGAAAATTTGATATTCTAAATTAAGTGGATTAATTAAATGAAAATTGTCGAAACTTTCATCGTTTTATTAATGTAAAGATTCTTTTTAAATAAAAATTAATATAATAATAATTCTAAAACAAATTTTGAAGAATTTTTAAGTGAATTCAGGCAAATAGAGTTTATGGTTGTTATACATTAAGAGATTGTATAAAGACTACTTCACCACCATTACCTTAATTATTTAGTTAAAAAATTTAATTTTAAGTTCTCCAAATCATAATATAATAGCGTCGATTTATAATAAATTTAAGTCGTGACAACTTAAAGTTTTTTTTAGCTTCTATGAGCTTAAAATTTACACTAAACTTTCCATAATGGTTTCATTAATTCTGCGGAAAATCACTCAAAGTTCGTTTAAGATCGAACTATTTACTTTAGGAAACGATTAGAACACTGTAATCATTGATAATTGGACAAAGTATTCCATCTTTCTCTAATATAGTGATTAAACGACAACAAAAAAATTGAATAGAAATTTTAGCGTTTAAACAGACGATGAAATACGAAGCAACTTTAAAAGTTTTAGCTTAAGACCTCGTTGCTCTAGCTTAACTACATGTACATATGTATAACATATGTATATGCTTATATTTAGGTTATACATTTATGTATTATCTAAATCTGTAAATAAATAATTAAATAAATAACTTTAAAAGTGAACTTAAACACTATTATGGTGTTAATTTTGTCGTACAATCAGTCAAACGAAAGTTTTTAATATTTTAAATAAACAATGGAGCATTCGGTAACTGTTTACTCGTTAAATTGGTAAAATTCCCCATACATTTGTTGTCAAAAAATTTTTAAATCAATTTTATAACAACAAAATATATGAAAAATGTTACCAATTTAACGAGTAAACAGCTACCGAATGTTCAGTCAACTGCACCATTGATAATAAAGAAAAACAGGATTATAACACAAATTTCTTATATGAATCAAAATAAATTTCTGTTACGACACTTTATAAATATTTCAAATAAAATCCATATATTTTACATATATATATATATATATATATATATATATATATATATATATATATATATATATATATATATATATATATATATATATATATATATATATATATATATATATATATATATATATATATATATATATATATATATATATATATATATATATATATATATATATATATATATATATATATATATATATATATATATATATATATATATATATATATATATATATATATATATATATATATATATATATATATATATATATATATATATATATATATATATATATATATATATATATATATATATATGAAATAATGTGTACTTATGATTTGCCGTTTTACCGGGAAAATCTCAAAATTTTCCCGGAAATATTAGGTAGTCTTTTCCCGGGAATTCCCGATTCCCAAGCCTACTCTCAAACTAAAAAAGACTGCCTTTAAAGCAAAGCACAAAAGGCACAATGTTAATTGCATCTTAGAAACCCTACAAAATTACCTTTTTAGTACGTCTTTTGTCAGGCTTTTCCGAACTAGCAAAAGAAAGACCTTCCTCGCAATGACAACGTGTGTAAAAAAAGATATGTATGACTAGGGAATGGCGCGCACAGGCCTTGTACATCCAAAAAAGGAGTACAGAGGCCTTCTAGAAGGCATCCGTACTCCTTTTATTTCCCTCTGGGACGTAGAGAGTATTGCATTTTAGCAATAACACAAATGCACCGCTTTGTATGTATGTACATTGTACATATGTTCCCGGTTGGCCATGTCTTTCGACATCTCGCAAGACCGATGCATGACAATGTTAAAGCGTCGATGACTTGTTGGTGACAGCTCAAACAGATCAGTCAGGACATTTTCGAACAAATGGTCGCAAAGTTCATACATGACAATAAGAGCGACACTATCACCCATCTTTTCATTAATGAACATGTAAATGAGGGTAATCACACGAGCACAATTGTGATGGCATACATAACATGATAGCTTAATGGCAAGAGAGGGGAAATGAAAGGTTTTTGGTTGGCATAATTTTTCAACCAGCTAAAGCACCGCATTAGCAGCACAAAACGAATATATCCAACTGTCTAGCATTCGCTTTAATCTGCGTGTTTTGGAAAGAACAAAAATTGTGCGGCATAAAAATAGTGCTCGTGTGATTACACTCAATGACAACATCCTCAGAAATGTCTCCATCACATTTTTTCGTTTGTTTCTTTTTACACGTGTTCTACACAGCGTAGCCACTTTCTCTACTATAGTACAAAACTGAACTAATTAAGAATGATTATACTATTTTTATACCATGAAATTTTTGTACTATATAAGTAAGTGCCTAATGTACTATTGTACTAATGTACTATTTAAGTAAGGCATAATGTGATAGCCTTTTTAGCCTGCCTTTTTTTACAATTTTCATTTAAAACGCATACGAAAAATCATGCACATGTACATCACAGACTTTTTCTCTATGCCTTTTTCGACGATTATACACATGCTTAAGAAAGAAAATGCTTAAGTAAGAAAATCACAAAGATAAATATACAAAAGCCCCTCAAATTTCAATTCGAGACATTTTTCTTCCCTGTTACCTTCTCCACACCTCTCTCTCTCTCAAACTAAAAACCTGCCTTTATAGTCAAGGAGAAAAGCACAATGTAAACTACGTGTAAGAGAACTGAAAACAGTGATCACAGTCACAGTTTCCAGTAACAATGATTTTTAAATCACGTTCACCTTTCACGATGTTCTCTAAAGTAACGGGATCGCTCATCTGTAGTTGGAACTCTTGGAGCTTACATTGTCGTAAACAGTTGCAACAATATTTTCAGTTGATAAAATTTTATTAGCTATCACAACTAGATGATTGTCATTAATATAAAGCAGAACACCCAATTTTGACAGTTAAAAAATTCTGTTATCGTCTGCTATGTAGTTTTAATGCTAAATGTTCAATTACTACGATAATATGAAAGATATAGCCAAATTAGAAACAATAAGATTAGTTATCTCGTGAATATAATCTTCGTAATGTTATTGTAAGCTGCCAGGTCTAGTATAAGTCTATGGCATTCATCGTATTATGGGATAACATGAACTTTTAAACAACAACAGCTACGTATTGTTCTCTCAAACATATTAGCTAGTCCCTTTTACGAACATTTTTTTGTACTATTTCATTTGGTTTCTCTGTCTCAAACTAAAAACCTGCCTTTATAGTCAAGGAGAAAAGCACAATGTAAACTACGTGTAAGAGAACTGAAAACAGTGATCACAGTCACAGTTTCCAGTAACAATGATTTTTAAATCACGTTCACCTTTCACGATGTTCTCTAAAGTAACGGGATCGCTCATCTGTAGTTGGAACTCTTGGAGCTTACATTGTCGTAAACAGTTGCAACAATATTTTCAGTTGATAAAATTTTATTAGCTATCACAACTAGATGATTGTCATTAATATAAAGCAGAACACCCAATTTTGACAGTTAAAAAATTCTGTTATTGTCTGCTATGTAGTTTGAACGCTAAATGTTCAATTACTAAGATAATATGAGAGAGATAGCCAAATTAGAAACAATAAGATTAATTACCTCGTGAATATAATCTTCGTAATGTTATTGTAAGCTGCCAAGTCTAGTATTAGTCTATGGCATTCATCGTGTTATGGAGCAACATGAACTTTTAAACAACAACAGCTACGTATTGTTCTCGCAAACTAATACTAGTCCCTTTTATGAAAAATTTTTTTGTACTATTTCATTAGGTTTTGTACTATTTGTGCTTAACTTCAGTAGGTACTATTTTTAGTTTTTTGCGGCAACACTGGTTCTACAATAACAATTTGAAACATTTGTCGCTCAAGCATGGTACTCTGTTCATTTCGTGCGAAATGCTGTCCAAAGTCCATATAAAAAAATTTACACGAATTGCTCATGAAAAATTGTTGCCGAAGTAGCAGTACTCTGTTTATTTTGTAAAAAATGTTAAATGTTGCTACATACAACATTTTGAATCTTCATGCGAAATAATATGAGCACCACTTTTTTCGTGTGGAATTTTCATCAAACACATTGGGTCTTTTTACAAACGTAAAGAATTGTAGCATACTTTTAAGGACTAGTTATGATTGGTTACTTGTCAAATTTTTCGTATGAAAAAAACAATGTTGATCAAAGTTTTTCGCAAATTTGAACAGAGTACTAAGCTTCAGAGAGAATTTAATACAAGAAGTTTTAATAAACATTGTAACAGAACTTTTCATCAGCTCAATTTCGCTCAATTTTACCAAGCGTGACTGTCTCAAACTGTTTGAAACTGGTAACAGACTAAGCGAAAATGTCCACAAGAACTTCATTTGCTGGTATACGAAGAGCAGTGCTTTTTGTTGTAACGAAATTATGAAAAATTTAAATTGAACCTTGCAAGACTAGCTTGCGGATAATGAGGGGATTTACATTAAGGGTGATGTCGCTGGCGACAAAGTATTCAGCCGTGAGAAAGGCAGAGAATGCAACACAGTCTTTTTGTGTCTTTCTTACAGATGAATACTTTGTCGCCAGCGACATCACCCTCAATGTAAACCCCCTCAATATCTACTAACGAGTTGGTATGACCAGTTGAGTAGTTTTTCTTTTGCACATTCTTTGAGTACGGTTTCTGTTAGATTATCTTAAAAGAAACTGTAATCGACAAATATCGTGCATGACATATGTCGAAATTTCCTTAAGGAGTCGTTGATGAAAATGTCGTCCAAGACGAGTTGGCCAACCGGGTTTTTACTATTATGTATGTGTTAGTGATGCTATGATTATAAATTTTTAGTATACGCGAAAACGAATATCTACGGCAATGTTCGTCGAATACGTATACGAATATTCAATCCGAAATTTATCACCACTCGATATTTGAAATTTAATTGAAAATCAAAATCTCCCATTTATGGTACGTTTCCATTATGAGCAAAACAGGCCGTTTTGAGCAAAATATGTCGAAACGTTGCCATTATGCTGTAAGTGTTTTTAAGTTCGAATTTTCGTAATAAGTTTGAAATTTTTATTGTTTTGTTTACATTCTTCTTCGAAAATAAAATGCGCGCAATATTTCTTTCCTTATGTGGCCGCAGAACAGTGTCACTTTTTTCGCATTTGTCAATCACAGTAAATGGATGACCCAAAGTTGCATTTGTAATCATAGAGGCAACGCAATGTTGCATAGACAAATTTCGACATAGTTTGAAGCAAAACTCGCTGTTTGAGGTGTTTTGCTCACATGACAATTGTATGGGAAAACATGTAGGAAAACACGTATTTTGCGCAAAACTCATATTTTGGCCAAAAACACGTATATGGAAACGCACTATTATGTCAATAACAAATAAATTGAAAAAAACTCTTACACTACTATAAGTATTGAACAATTTTTAGTTTTTATAGACTTAAGGTCTAGTTAGTAAAAACGTATCGCGTTCGTGGGGATCAGCTGGAAAAATCTGTAACATAAACAAAGCTTGTTGCTGTTTACTAAAAACGTATCGTTGCTTTTGTCACGTAGAAAATCTACAGAAAGTAGATTTTTACGTAGCGAACTAATGCCAAAGGCACTACAATCCAATACTAACAGCTGAGAAAATTGCTTGAGGTGATACGTTTTCTATAAATAACATCTAAAGTTGAGCGGCACTGAAAGTTCTAATGATACGCGATACGTTTTTACTAAGTATACCTTTACGTACTCACACTCTGTTTGCGCTTTTACTTAGTAATTCAGTGTGGTTGGGAGAAAATATTTTCGCAGCTTCTGCAGCCACATGCGTCCGTATTTTTTCACATACTATGTATTTATTTTTTAGGTTTATTTTCTTAACCTTATTTTGCTTAACTTTATTCTTCATAGTGTGTAACAAGCACACTTTTGACTTAAATAACTGCACAGAATTATTAATTTGTGTTATTCCTTAAAAATATTTACAACCAATTTATTTTTTAAGTGCACTTACTATTAATGCACTTTTAAGATAAATGCCTTAAATTTTTGGGGGGGTAAGCAAAGTTGGTGATAATTTTCTTACGATAATTAAACAATTGCTTCAGCTTGAAGTATTTTCATAATTTTTTTGAGGTGGCACAATACTTCCTTCTAGTTCTTTCTTTTGCGTAGCTATAAATTCGAGCTCTTCTCCAAAAATTTTTTACCCGATTTCACCTTTTGTACTGCATTACATATTAAGACAAATAATTTTTTGATAATTAGCTATGATAAAAATTTTGTCCCACATATTGATTTGAGTTAATTAATCAGCTAAAACTTTTTTCTGTTTCTCCAATTCTAATGTCTAAAAACAACACATTTTAAATTTTCTTTAAAATATAATCAAAACAAATAAAAGCATTTTGAAAGAGACAAAGTTTTTTTAATAAAAATTATTAAAATTCAACATATTTGTTTCATTTTATGTATTTTTCTACACTCTATGTATATTTTTTGTAGAACGTATTTGCAAAATATTCGCTTGAATTTGGCGAATACGAATGTCGTGAAATAGGCGAATATTCGGCGATACGAATACGAATATTCGTAACATCACTAGTATGTATGTACGTCTAAGTTACGTTACGTATGACTATAACACCTCTCAGCATTCATCCCTTATGATATATTTTTATTCGTTTTTAGAATTCTCATTTTTATATTGTTTTTGTGAATGTATGTTTTTGGTTTTGCTTTTCGCAATTATTATTGGTAGTTTGAGCGTCTCATATTTATTCTTATTTGAAATAAAATATATGTTCGTGCGAGGGTTACTTATAGTACTGTAAGCCTTGATATCTTTGTAATTTGTTAATATTTCCATAACTGCCATACCTAAATAAGAGCGGCAAAAATATATACATACTCTGAATATTCTGTAAATCCGTACCGTGCTGCTAACGCGACGCTTGCCGCTCTTATTTGGATTGGCAGTAAGAAAGTTTAACATGTTGTTAACACAGCTGTAGTGCGATTCAGAAACTTTTAGCGATTCGATAAAAGCTAATTTTGTTTGCATTAACGATTATGTAATCACTAACTTCTTTTTAACAACTTTGATAAAATTTGATGATATCATGTGGCAGCTCTATTAAATAACCAAAAAGCACCGATAGGAATTGAAAAAAAAAACAAATGAATTTGCGATTGTACACAAACAAATTTTCGTGAAATAAGCGTAGTATGCAGTTCTCACTGAAATTCAGGTTTAGAGTTTTGCATTTATTTCTACACAGAAAAATAATCGTGTAGAATTCTACACAGAATTTTGTTTGCATGCACACAAATTTATATATTTTTTAATTTACAGCACACAAAAACACTAAAAACTAATTACAATTGTCTGAACATTAAATTTTGTTTCAGTTGACGAAAATAAATTCTCCTCTTATTGTTATTAACATGGCTCTAATAGATAATAAATGCCAAAATTCCGTGTACTTTTCTTTTGGAACTGCATACTAGTAAACGGAAATATCTTTACGAAATTTACCAGCCTGAATTTCAGATTCTTTTTTACACATACTTCTTATGGCAGCCTGAATTTCAGGCAGAGCTGCATACTACGCTTAAACAGGCAAATTTAGAAATAAAATGCTGTTAACTATAGTTTTGGATACATTTTTTAAAGATACAAATGATTAACTATTTTTTATTTCAAAACCAAAACAATTAAAAAGGTTATAAAGAATACAAATCCTACAGCTCATTCTGCGTGACCCTATATAATGAAAATGAAGGTTTGTGGGCGATATTTAAAAATCTATATCTGAATTCTGTCGAACTAAGGATTAGAGAAGGGAAAACGGAAAAACTATGTACATATGTATATCACAACATCATGTAAAAATATCGATATTCTATGATTATCGATACACAGTCCCAAAAATTCTTCAAAATAAAACACAAAAACTACTTTTTTATTTAATAATAGACATTTGTATTAATGTCAGTAAGAAAGAAACTTAATTAAACCAGTACACAGTGGCGATTTTTTTCAAAATAAATGCTAATAAATCTGGAACTTCTAAATTGCTGCTTGGATTTATCTGAGGCTTCCATTGGCGTAGCTATACATTTTTTCTAGGGAGGGGGAGAAAAAAATGTTTTTTGTTTAAATTTTTAATCCGGTTATGGGGTTTCCTAACTAACAATATCACTAAAAAATCGATTGCTTTTAATAACACTGCTTTACAAACTCTTATATTTTTTTTAATAATAAAATAATAAAAAAAATTTCATTTCGCCCATTGTGCATAATATAACGGTTCATTTTCGTTGTTTGGTGTATACTTCTTGTTAAAGTGTCATCCAGAATCAAATGAACCAGCCATTTAAAATGAATTATATATTATTTGAAAGGCTACTAAATTACGCGTCGAATAGTGGCTCTGATCGAATAAAAGGCGACCAAGTTAGAGTGGATAAAAGTTTAAATTCTATGAATAAAGTTCATCACCAACTGTTGCCTTTTCGGAAGCTGTTTTGTACCACAAATAAAAAAAAATCAATAGTTTTATAATTTCATTGAATAGTCCATTCGATTATAAAAATTTTAAGCCATAATGTACCTAAATCTGGTGAAACAAAAAATCTTATATTCTGTGTTTTATTATTTAGGCTATTTGTGATTAGGGATGTAACGAATACCGATACCGATATATCGGCGATACTTCAGATTTTCCGATACATCGGTATCGGCGATATTTTACTGTCGATACGACGATACTTTTAAAACAAATTTCAGAGTTTTTTTCTGACAAATTATTTATCTTTTGTTAATTTTACCATGAACTAAATTCATTTCGTTATTTTTTAAATCTTATTAATATCAATTTTAAAAATTAATAATATTTTATGCTGTTATTTTGTAAAAAAATTATTTATTTTTGTTAATTTTACCATGAATTCAAATTCAATTCGTTGTTCTTTAAATCTTATTCCAGCAAAAAAAAAGACACTCCAAAGAAGTCATGAAAATGTAGAATTCGCGATCCGGAAATTATTTATTTTTCGTTAATTTTACCATGAATTCAAATTCAATTCGTTTTTTTTTAATATTTTTCCAGCAAAAAAAAGACACTCCAAAGAAGTCATGAAAATGTAGAATTCGCGATCCGAAAGTTTTGAGAATTTGGACAATTTCTAATTAGTTATACATATCCTTGCTATTGCAAGAAGTTCTGTTTTTCGATTACCAATCACCCAATTGGAAGCGATGTTAGGACAAATTTCTTTTTCCGTGTTCTATAATGATTTTTCCTCAAGGAAAAAGGATAAAAATTACCCATTTTCACAATTTTTTTTAATGCGAATTCAAATTGAAAACTGTATTTTCATGTAAATTTAAGTGAATAAATATAAACTTTTAGAACACTTTTAATAATTAAGATATTACGTTATTTAGAAGACTATTAGTTGATAAATGTCGTTTAAAAATCGATTTTTTAAAAAGCATGGAGATTATTTTTTAAAATTATAAAGGAATTAAAAATTTTTTCTTGCTTTTTTACTAATTATCTGCATATTTTTAATACAGATTTTTTGGAAGCAAAGAAAATGTAGCTCCTTAAAAATTACTTCCAATTTTTTATACTGGGTTAATATCAATTTTAAATATTAATGATCTCTTACATTGTAATTTTGTATAAGAAAAAAAATTGCACTTGAGTTTTGTTAATCTATTCGTATCGGTATCGGTATCGGAATCGGTATCGGCGATATTTATTTTTAAATATCGGTATCGGTATCGGATCGGCAAAACGGCGTATCGTTACATCCCCATTTGTGATCAGATTTTTTCTTTGCTTTAGATGCAAATAAAACAATTTATTCCATTTTTGTTCCCAATGTTTCATCGGCTTTGTTCCGGCGTCTTTAGAAGAATCTTATAATCAACGTTGGATGGTGCTTTAAAGAGATTTACTTTTCACATGCACATACATAAAAAACAAATGTACCGTTATACGAACAATGGCTGAAGTGAACTTTTTTCAGTTCATTCCTACTTACCCTAAAAATGCATTAGCAAATTTAAACCTTTTCGTTGTAAATTGACAACATGTTTGAATGGTTTTGTGTATTTTACATAGAATTATATTTCAATTATTTTTTACATATTTTTTTATGTAGGTATTCTTCAAAAGAAAATTCTCAACTTACATGGCAGAACAGAACAACGTTGTTTTTGGGAAATTTTCCTTTGTTCTTTAGAATAATGATGCTGTCTAATTCTTTCTGAATGTCACGTTACGGACTTTTGCGCAATAAAATCGTTTGTACTTAAAGGCAAATAGTTCGAAATAATCACACCAAAATATTAAATCCTTTGTTTCAAGCAGAGAACTGCAAAATTGAAATTGATGACACTCGTCGCGAAAATTTTGACTTGTCGCGAAAATAGCCTTGACTAACTTCATTATGAAAAATATGTGTCATGAAGCAAAAAATCGTATCCAAACAAGCATACGTTATCTTAAAAATAATTCAATAAAACCTAAAGCATTTCATATACATACATCAAAGCAATAGTATTTATTTATTTACTCAATATTAAAGAATTATTACGTTTTAAAATATGCATTTAGTATAAAATTTAGATATTGTGGATTCCGATTTTTGGGTCGTTGGATATCATATCGATGGTCATACATTGACAACTTGTAACTGAATTTTTATTATTTGTCACAAAATGCAGAAAACTTCCCATTCTCAAAATAAAATAACAGAAATTAGTTGAGAGTATATACTAAATCATTTTCAGCTATTTTATTTCTATGCTAGTAACACTTTCAGCATATTTATAACGTAATATCTTCTACTGAAAAGTTGTAAAAACCAGTTACGTGTTGTCGACTTATGACCATCAATATGAAAATATTTTGAAGGTCTAAAACTTTTAAAAATCATGTTGCTGATGGGCTATTGGATTAATTTTATGCACAACTGGACCCAGTATCAAAAGGTTTTTAAAATGTTGTATGTAATACTTTTTGTTTTTTTGTTCGAGAAAATACAAATATATATCATCAGAATAAAACAAACACACTCGTACGTTTTTGTTTAGGGTTTTTTATGTAATAAACAAAAATTTGGCAATTATTGGAAACTAAATTTTTATAAAAATTGTAATGATTTCTGTAAGTAAACGGGATACATTTACGATTTGAATACTAATATGTATGTCTTTCCAAACATACACAGAAAAAACTAATTTTTCACTTCAAATACCAAATTCCCTAAATCAAATGTAAATTTGTTTAATTTAGGTCCTATAAAGAAATTTGTAAATTCAAATGCAAAAATTTTTAATAATTTGTTTGAAAAAAAGTTCTGATTTTTTCAATAAACAAATGTTTTAGAGAAATATAAAAAAATAAATCAAAGAATTTCATAATTTTATCAGGTTGCCAACATTGGCAGTAGGTAAATGAAATGAAATAATAAGTCAAACAAAATTATTTATCAAATTAAATAGAGACAATCAGGTATGTGATGTCTTCGAATGAAAATCGACACAAAAACGAAGAAAGTTGTGATGGCTGTTGAAGTATTGTTTTCATATTGTTTTCATATTGTTTTCTATTTTGTTCTATGAAAACATCAACAAAAAATAGATGTGATAGAAAACGAAATTTCTATTGTTTTACTGTTTTCAAATCGAGTAGAATATGTTTGACGATCTCAAAAGTTTCGTATGATATGTATGTATTTCACACATATTTTTTGCAATAATTTTTGTTAAAATGTTAAATTAGTTTGTCACTGGAGTGTTTTTTGACATTTAAGCATATTTTTTGCTGATATATAATTTTTGGATATCGTAATAAATATTCACTAGCACTTTAGCAAAATTTCCGTAGGTTTTTACTATTTTTAGAAATGTCTAATACATTTTAGAGCTTGTTCCCGATTTGTTCGCGAATTATTTTCGCGAAAAATTTTATTTTTTCCTAGCTTATATTATTTTTACGATTTTCAATCAATTTTAGGACATCTTTTCTATTTTGCAATCTTTTAGGAATTTTCGCCACTTTTGTGGAACTAGTGATTTTTGCAAGCTTTTACATTTTGTATAGTTTTAGCGATTTTTAATCAATATTAGATATTGCTATTTTTCTATGCTGGCAGAAGTTCGCGAATTTGAGACACTAGCGGTTTTTAATAAATTTTAGGTCTATTTGTCATAAATGTATTTATCGCGAATTTTCGGGGTAGAAGCAATTTTTTTCCGAACTTTTATAATTTTTACATTATTATCTGTTTTTTAGTCTTTAACTGTTGATTTTGGACTTTCGCAATATTTTTGCGAGTTTTCGCGTTACTAATTTTCTAAGTTTTAACTGTTTATCAGCATTTTTATATCAACAAGTTTTTGGGTTACGCAACTTTGAAGCTTGGCTTCAGGAAAAACCGTGAAATTACGAATATTCGCAAAAAAAACTTGCTTATATATAAATGATTACAATGTTACGATTGATTAAAAGCCCAAAATATTGAAAAAACCAAAAAATTTGGAAAACTTAGGCGTATCGCCAAAAATTGCAAAATTTTAAACCAGCCATAATTTTAATTAAAAATCGCTAAAACCGTAAGAAATGCCAAACATTCGGAAAAAGTTGCGAAAATTCGCAAAAATTTGCTAACAGCAGCATGATAACTAAGTCTAATTGTGTGTACTATAAAGAAGTTAAAAAATTGCAAAAGGACGCTTCTATCCCGAACGTGTGAAGTTGCAATATCGGCTAAAAGTCCTAACATTTATTAGAAACCGCCAAAGCAGAATGTTCACGAAAAATCGCTAACTTTTTTGAAATAAATACCCAAAAAAGGAATATACCCATATATCGGGTAAATACTGGGTATGGGACTCTACCATATATGTAAGTGATATCCGTGGATTCATTTGAAGTTATATATTTCAAAATCTGCTGAAAACTAATTAAATAACATGTTATTTTTTTGCAAATAAAGAGTGTAAAACAAGAACTAATGCAAACAATGTACCAACAAGCTAAAAGATTTGCAGATTACTTATTGCATACTCACCGTAAACTTTTATAGGACATATTAGGACATGTAACCTTGTTAAAGATTATGCGGTTGCGTATAGGAGTTCCAAATTTTGGTAAAAATAAGTATAAATACTAAAAAAATAATAATAATTTTATGTCAAAAAAGTTTTTATATAAAGAAATACATGGAACAGAAACAAAAATGGAAAATGAAATCGATACGATTTCCATCACACCTAAAACTATTTCATTCGTTTTCAACTTTCGATTTCATTTGAAATCGAGTCGATTTGTATCACATACCTTAATAATATAGATTTAAAATCAGTTTCAAAAACATGTTTGTTTAAAAAAAAACTATCATAATTTTTTGTGTGTAGAGAAGTTTTTAATAATTTTTATTAAATATTTCAGTAATTCTGGGGTGGGGCAAAATTAACTTTGGGAGGAGGAGGCATTGCCCTCCCCAGAAAGGCCTGTCTACGCCAATGGAGGCTTCAAACATCTATAGAGGAGGAGTCAGTCTCGGTAACCTTTTGGCTTAAGCAGGAGAGGAGTTACAGTGGCCCAAAGTTGACTACCTGGGACTCAAAAAAGCTTCTGAGGCTTTTAGGTTTTTTAAATGTTATCCGATTTTAAATATTTAAAGCGCGTTGCGCTAAGCTAAACAATACAAAGAAATAATGTTTGAACATGTGTTACCGTATCTCTCACTGTCTAAAAGATATTTGACTTAAAAAAAATATTTGTCTGGACTTTTTTTAGTATTTCGCCTATACCTTTTTAGTTTACAGTTCGCTTTTAAATTAATAGTCAGCATTAGATTTTTGACAAAATGCTAAGTTAAACTGGAGAAAAAATGTTTAATATCTGAATTCTTGAAGTCGGAAAATGGCAATCCACTAAAAATGTGTTTAGCGCCAAATATTTTGTATTTTGAACATGTACTCCACATTCAGCAATGGCCGAAAACCGTAACATATCGTCTTCACGAGCCATTGATTTGTCTTGACAAAAGTCAAAGTCGATATAAAAAAATAGCACTAACATTTTTCTGATGTTTTTATGTATGAAGTTTGACAAATGTTAGAGCAAAATTATGTCTCGTGAAGACGGGGTGTAAATTTTAAAACTGTTTAAGGGCCTATAAAAAATTGTGACGGTAGATTTTTAAAATTCCAACAACAACGTTTTATAATGTAGATAGTTCTAAGAACTTTGGCAAAAATTGAGTAAAGCCTTTTCATAAATATGAACATATGCGCAGATTTGCTGGGGAAAGTCAAAATTTAGGAAAAATAAAGTTTTTACCATAAAAAATATATGTAGTAAAATAATCTTATTTTCTCAAATTGACATTTTTGACTTCGATATGAATCTCTTCACTACGCCGGAAAAAATTGGAATATCTCTTACTGATCTAAATATCTCTTACTGATCTAAAGATATGCCGATTATAGTGTAGGCAATTCCAAATAATCCCAGCAAAAACTCTGCATCCAGGTACACAGAAAAAAAATTTGTAAATACAATTAATTTTTTTGTTATATCAATTAAATAATTAATTAATTTTGAACCTACAATAATTTTTGTAAATACAATTACGAAATTGTAAGTTAAAGGAAAATCAGAAAAAAAAATTTTTTTTTTGTTGATTTTAAATTTATTTCAATTTAGCTTATTGTTATATCAAAAACGTGAATTGTTGATTTTCCGAACAAATTTTAACTATCATAATTGTTGTATTAACAATATTTTTTTATACAATCACAATCCTCGAAGTGACTTTTTGCTTGTCTGCGAAAAACACTAAATGTCTGGACTAATAGACGAACGTTCTTACCTCTCAGCTACAGAGCAATTCGTTATTAAATTCGCAAATAATGAATACACACAAAAAGTGATTTGCTTTGTTTCATCTACGTGTGTGCATTTATTTCTTATATCAACAATGGTGATTGTTAATTTTTTTCACAATACATAACAACAAATTTGGTTAAGCAGGGCATACACTACTCCAGTATACTGGCACCAACAAGTGATGTTGAATCGTTCTCGAAACACATACCACACAAGCATACTGGTGCAATATTCATTTCTTTAAAAAAATTTGTACGGATGAGTTGGTGATTATTTAGTGCGTACCGCATTTATTATTGATATTGTTTTGAAAATATAAATTAAGAAAAAATGCGAGTTTTTGATTAAAAAATTATTCGAAATGACTTGTTTTATTTCAGAAAGGCTTTACAATAGTTATTTTGTTTATTTTTTTATAATTTATGAGCAATTTATTCATGTTAATGGCGATAAAATCAGTAACAAAATGCTTATAGAGCTACCCATATATCTAAAACGATAATTTTATTCATTTTTAATGCTGTTCTACAAATAGAATACTATCCTGCAGAATGGAAGAAGTCATTGATCACTTTAATACCTAAGCCCGGAAAAAATCATAGTAAAGTATAGTCTTAAATGCCTATAAGCATATTGTCAAATACATATGTCAAAGCTGTTTGAAAAACTGCTAATGAATAAATGAGACTGGATGCATCCCAGACAATGAGTTTGGTTTCAGGAGACAACATAGCACTATCGAATAAACGCATAGGCTTGTGAGTGTGATTAGAAAAACTCGAAGAAAAGAAATATTGTTCTGCTCTCTTCATTGATGTTTCTCAGGCTTTTGATAAGTATGGCATGAAGGATTAATCTATAAATTAAAACAAAATTTACCCTCTAACACCCATAAGCTGTTAGGAAGCTATCTAACTGGACAAAAATTCGTCATCAAGGAAGGTAATTTTCTAAGCACACCTGAGATGATTCAAGGTGGGGTTCCTCAAGGTAGCCTTTTGGGTCCTCTATTATACCTGAAATAAACCTTCGACTTGCCAACAGGCTATGACATTCACATATCAACATTTTCGGATGATACAGCGTTTTTAAGCGTAAGCGAAAGTCCACAAGAAGCATCCGAAAAATTGCAGGAGTATGTATTGGATCCTGAAAAATGGTTAAAGCAGTGGAGAATAAAACTAAACGAACAGAAATGTGTATATGTTACGTTTACATTACGCAGGGAAACATGTCCGCCCATTAATATCAATAAGCATACCATATCGCAGCACTTTGAGGTTAAATACCTAGGAATTCACCTTGATCGTCGTCGAACATAGAAGACCGACATAGATTCAAGGCTGACCCAAATGAAATTGCAAGCAGTTCAACGTAATTGGCTAATAGGAAGAAATTCAACACAGTCTAGATTGTAAACTTCTTCTATACAAGACAATACTTAAATCAATTTGGTGCTATAGTATTCAGTTATGGGGCACTACCTTTGCATCAAATATAGAGAAAATTCAAAGGCGACAAAATAAAATTCTGCGTTTGATTACAGCGGTACCTTCGTATTTCAGAAACCAGCGCATCCATAAAGATCTTGATGTTATATTAGTAAAAACTGTGTTTTCAAAACATGTGACAACATACATATATAAAAAAACTCGCATCGCATCCAAATCCCTTAGCCCGCAACATCATTAATTTTAGAGGGCACATCGGATGAGAAGGAGGGATAGATAGTCTTGCTTCAACGCTAAGCATACGTTCTGGGGATCGCGGCTAATCACTCCTAAAGGTCGCGTGCTGTTTGATACAATTTCTAAAAGTTTCAAGTGGACAGCCAACTTACTGGCCAACAGATCGCCGAAAAATACCTGATGCTATTGACTTCGAAGTAGTAAAAGAAGTTTCCAGCGATATAATTAAAGTTGAAGGCTCCTTAGATTTATCTTCAGATCCCTCACCCACTATTATAACTATGTATATACTCACTCACAACAACTTCACCCAGTCGCGATTTAATGCACACACGCATTGATTGGATGAAATATAAAAAATATTTAAGTGCGCATTGCACGGAAAATTTTCCACTTCGAACGCCTGAAGACATAGAGGCCTCTATTACATAGTTAGAGGCAAACATTAAACAAGCTGCCCCCTTATAGCAAAAATGATAATTCTATACATTTTTAATTAGAGTTGGGCGAAATCGTTCCTTTTGTGGAATCGTTCCGACCGATCCGAAAGACTAAAGGAACTAGGTCGTTCTTTTCGTTCATCGTTCCGGTTTTTTTGCTTGAACAGTGAATGAACGAGGAACGAGAGAATGTCGCTCCTAAAAACGTCAACAAATATTTTTCATGGCTTATTTTCATTTTTTGACATAATAACAATAAAATAATTCTTTGTTTTCGTAAAATATTTGTAAAAAAAACAATAGCCGACAACAAGCAATAAATTTTTGAAAATAATAAAATCTATCATAAACATAAATAAACAAATCATTCTCTATACACAAAAGTGTACACAAATAAGTGAACGAAACAAATGTGTTGTCTTGAACGTTTGTCAAAGTAAATTAATTACTACTCAAAACGGTTTGCAATTGCGGAACGAGGAACGATAAAAAAGGAACATATGGATCGGTCCGTAGCATTCCATTTAGGTAATCGTTCCGTGGAACTAGGTCGTTTCGAATCGACACAACTCTAAAGCACACCTCAGGTGATTCTGGCTGGGGTTCCTCAAGGTAGCATTTTGGGTCCTCTATTATACCTGATATATACCTCCGACATGCCAACAGGCTTTGACATTCACACCTCAACATTTGCTGACGATACAGCTTTTCTAAGCGTAAGCGCAAGCCCTCAAGAAGCATACACAAATTTGCAAGAATATGTATTGCATCTGGAAAAATGGTTAAAGCAGTGGGGAATAAAAATAAACGAACAAATGTGCACATTGTACATGTCCGCCTATTTATATCAATAATTTTATCATACCGCAGAAATTTGAGGTTAAATGCCAGGAGTTTACCTTTGTCGTCGTATAACATGGAAGACCCACATATATTCGAAGCTGACCCAAATGAAATTGAAAGCAGTTCAACTTAATTGGCTAATAGGAAGAAATTCTACACTTAGTCTAGACTGTAAACTTATCCTATACAACACGATAATAAAATTTGGTGCTATGGTATTCCGTTATGCGGCACCGCCTGTGTATCAAATAGAAAGAAAATTCAAAGGCGACAAAATAAAATTCTTCGTTTGATTACAGTGGCACCTTGGTATATTCAGGGCCATATTCAAAATAACTTATTAAAATTTAATAAAAGGTTTATGAAACAGATTTCCATTCAAAATTTGTTTCATAAACCTTTCACAAACTTTTGATGAGTATTATAAATAAGGGGGTCAATATATACATATATTTAAAAGTTAAAACAAAAAAATAATGCTGAGCCTACTTGACCAAGATATTTGATACCAGAATATTCCCAATTTCGGTCTTACGGTAATACTCCCTTACTTCTCATTTCGACTAAAGCCTGCAACATTTCATGCGAAACGCTGCCAAAATAAATATTAACAAAATTGGCATGAGTTGTTCATCTAAAACTTTTTCAGACGAAGTACTCTGTTCATCTTGTGAAAAATATATGAAATACATAAGCAACATATTAAGTTTCCATGCGAAATAATAATACAGTATAATTCGTTTATGAGCCACACCGCTTATAGTAGAATTAGCGATGTATTTCAAAGTGTTAGTTTTTCTGTCATCTATAAGTAAAATACCTGCAACATATTTTTTATTTAGCCCATTAGTTCTTTCCACCAAGATTTGGTTTGAAATATCTTAAATATATGCAAGTTATGGAAGATATAATCCAAAATACAAAAGTAAAAAATAATATATTTTGTAATCATAATTTTATGAAAATATTACTCATATTGAAGTAGAAGTTGTTTTTATTTTAGCAATCTTAATTGCAATATTTGTGAATTCAGTAAAAAAGGAAGTAATTTCTTAACGTTAGTTTTATTTTTCTTTGTTAAAAGAAATAATTATATGGGGATTCGCATATAAGCCACAAATTGGCATATATAAAAATCAAGATATAGTCCAATTCGCTTTGCAGTCCACAAAAGGGTGCTAATGAGCCAGTGGACTATAAGCGAATTTTACTGTAGTGGCATTTGTTTCGTAATTTACAACAGTAATTTACAACAAATACATGGAGTTTTTTATAAACGTTTATAATACATTCGCATGTTTTCAACTACGCAATGGATTTCATTGAATGTTATTTTTCGGTTATAGTTCAATAAAATTGAACTAACAATAATTAATCAAATCCTAACTCTAAAACTTGAATTTTTAAGTCCAGCCAATGCCAGACAAAAATATTTGTTTCAGCGGTTGGTTCTTTGGTTATTTACGTCTCTCGTGTTCGGCTGAAAGCAAGAGTGTCCCTCCCTCTCAGTCGAGTGTGGCCTCTAAAGTTAATGATGTTTCGGGCTAGGGGATTTGGGTGTTTAGAGAACACTGTCGTAAACAGCGGCACATCTAGATCTTATGAATTCGCTTGTTTTTGACATACCATGGGGCTGCTGTAATCGTACGGAGTATTTTATATTGTTGCCTTTGACTTTTTTCTACAATTGAGGAAGTGCCCCATAACTGGATTCCGTAGGACCATATTGGTTTTAGAATGGAATTGTATAGAAAAAGTTTACAATCTAGGCTTAGAGTAGAGTTCCTTCCCATGAGCCAATTCATTTAAGTTGCTTTTAATTTCATTTGGGTCACCTTTACATATATGTGGGACTTCCATGTTAGACGACGATCAAGATGAACACCGATATATTTTACTTCAGTGTGTTGAGGTATAGTTTGGTTATTTATTTGTATAGGTGGGCAGGTTTCTCTGCACAATGTAAAAGTAATGTGTAGGCATTTTTGTTCTTTAATTTTTATCCGCCATTGTTTTACCCATTGTTCCAACTGGGGTATATAATCTTGCAGTTTGCGGAAAGCTTCTTGATGGCTTTTGTGAACAATGTTACTGCTCACCGGAAAGTCAGAGGTACATATCAGATATACTACAGGACCGAGGATGCTGCCTTGAGGAACTCCGCCTTCAATGGGTTGCGGAGGGCTTAGAAAATTACCTTCTTTAACAACAAATTTTCGCTCAGTTAAGTAGCTTTCTAAAAGTTTAAGGATATTTTCGGGTAGATTTTGCTTTAGTTTATGTATTAAACATTCGTGCCATACTTTATCAAATACCTGTGAAACATCGATGAAGAGCGCAGAACAATATTTCTTTTCTTCGAAGGTTTTTCTTACCACGTTCACGAGTCTATGTGTTTGTTCAATCGTGCTATGTTGTCTCCTAAAACCGAATTGGTGGTCTGGAATGCATCCAGTACGATGGGTGTTAGCTTACTCATAAGTAGCTTTTCAAATAGTTTTGACATGTTAGACAATAGGCTTATAGGCCTATATGATTCCACCTTCGTATGATTTTTGCCTGGCTCAGGTATCATGGTAATCATCGAAACCATTCTGCGGGATACAATTTGAGGCGCAAAATACTGTTAAAAATAAATAAAATTATCCGTTTTGCAGTATAGGGCAGCTCTAAGAGCATTTTATTGCTTATTTTATCAGCGCCTGGAGCTTTTTTCGAATTTAAGCCCGCAAAAAACTGTTCAATCTCACGAATATTGAGCCTCAAAGTAACATATGGTATAGTGAGGTCTGGTGGCATCTCAACTATAGTATCAGACTTATTTGGAGTAAATACTTTCTGCAAGTGGTTTACAAACAGTGTACCTTTTTCAGCGTCAGTTCTTACCCAGTCTCCATTCGAAGCTCGCAATGGAGGCTTATATATCACAGGTCTTTTGAGGCCTCCGGCTGCTCTCCATAGCGAATAGTCTGTTTGAGGTGTTGCGTCGAGCCCATTAAGGTGAAGGTACATAGCATGCGTTAAGTACGCTAATGCGTTACAGACTCCTGTCAAAAAAGTTGAAATAGTGTGTTTCCATAAGGCAAGATACAAAGCGAAGTTTGCGACGCGCGTAACTCGCAAAAAGTTGAATATTCTTCAACTTTCACGAGTCGTATGCAAAATGACAGGTAGTGCTGCCAGATTCATATGCTAAAATGTTTGTTGAATGGAAATAAATTATTAGAAACTAATTTTTTATTAAAAAATGGATGAAAACTGCATTAAATATATACAGAAAAATAAAAGTTAAAGGCAAGACAAAATATAGCCGGCAAAGGCTTGAAATTGTATAAGCAGAAGAGCATCAAAAGCGTGGTGAGTAACTTGCCATTCTTAAAGCGTTAAAAGTTCGAAAAGTAAGCAAACCGTTGCCGCGTAAAGCGTGGTATGTGCCTCCACCTTTAAGAAACTGTTGAAGAGAAGCGGTTTTTTGATATTCTAGTGGAGTTTTCAGCTGTTTAGTACATTCCTTCAGCCTAGATTCTAGCTGAGGGAATCTGTAGCGTTGCAATTCTCTACGAACTCTTCTTTTTCGGATAAAAGCCGTTCTACATCTGCTGAATAAATATTATTATAACTGACCTGAAGATTTGTAGTAGTAGCATTTAGAGCAGCTTGCATAAGGTTTGCCTCAAACATTCTAATAGAGTCATCTATGTCAGCAGGCGTTTTTAATGGAATATTTTCTGTGCAATGAACACTCAAATATTTTTTGTATTTTAACCAATTTATTACGTGTGGTTGTCATCGTTAAATCACAAGTTGGTGAAGAAGTTGTATGTGAATATACAGTGACAATAGTTGGTGAGTGATCTGAAGACAAATCTACAAATGCTTCAACTTGGATCATTTCGCTGGGCACACCCTTTGTTACTCCAAAATCAATAACACCAGGTATTTTTTGGCGGTCTGTTGGCCAGTAAGTTGGCTGTCCAATTGATATAACATTCAAACGCATTTTTGAAATTGTGCCAAACAAAACGCGACCCTTTGGCGTGATGGGGCGAGATCGCCAGAACGTGTGCTTAGGGTTGTAATCACTGGCGGCCAAAACGGGTGGGCATAGTGATTTAAAAAATCTTCTATATTGATTTTCTGTAATAGAGTACTTGGGAGAAGAGTAAATTGATGAAATCACCAGGTTTTGATGAACAGCTTCAATGCAGATGTTAGTTGCTGGAAGATAGTCTTCACAATGATCACTCATTAAGTAGTGTTTTAATCGCGATTTTATTAGTATACCGAGCCACCACAAGCTCTACCTTGGGGGTCCTTTGTGTCATAGAGAGTATATCCGTTGATTTTAAAAAAGCTTCTAGCCGTCAAATGCGTCTCAGAGGTAAGAATAGCATCAATTTGGTTATCCATCATGAAGTATTCTAGTTCGTTTTTATGTTGGCGGATGCCGCTTGCGTTCCAGAAACAGATTTTTAAGTTCATGGTTTGTTTACTGCAGCCTGCAATAATGTAGACTGCATTTTCAACGTTGGCTGTAAAAAAATTTGCTGTTTGTATTAAATTTTCGATTGAAGCCCCAATTCGATCAAAATTGCAGCCAGTGTTTTCGTTGGCAAGATGCCGTTTTTGAGCCTTAGGCTGGTTAGACTTCAAAGAATTAGCGTATGAGAACTGGCTGTTTGGTTTGTTTTGCGCTATGGGCTGGTTAGCCTTAAAAATGTTGGCGTATGAAGGGCGGCTGGTTGGCGCAACTGGGAATAATTTGTATTGTCGAAAGTAATAGGTTGAGCATAGGTGTGATTATGTCTGTTAGACAAAGACTGCTTAACATGTACATAGAGAGGGCAGCCCCTGTAGTTTGCAGTGTAATTTTGATGGCAATTGCTACACTTTTTAATTTTGGAATCATCTTTTGGCTTATCATAATTGGCAGTGCTGTGTAGTTCACCACAGACGACACAAACGGTGCGCAACTTGCAATATGTTTTGGTGTGGCAATATTCTTGGCAATTCAGGCATTGACTGAGACCTGCTCGCTTGTGAGGTTCCTTTACGGTAACTCGTCGGTGCAGCAAATATCTTAAGCTATAAATGGGGTGTACTTCATTCTTTTTCAATTTCATGTCACCTGGTTTCAGTTCCACACGAAATAGTGGTTGGGGGCCCCGCTCTCTATTATTAATGTTAGTAACTTTTTTCACTTTAAAATTATGATTTAGTAGACCCGCTTGTAACTCTTCTGGATCCACGTATGAATCGATGCCGTTTATCACTACCTGGAGGCCTTTTGCATTTTTCAATTGGCAGGTGTAAAAATTTTTATTTTGTGTTTCAAACTCCGAAACTACTGAGCAGTAATGATTTTCTTAATTGACTTGAATTTGTGTCTCATTAATCGCGCCGCGTTTTATCGGAATTACGTAAAACGCGTCTACAATGATTAATTGTACTAGCCTTTTAATTATGTATCTCATTTGAGTTTTTCTCTCTTAAGTATATTGGGGGCGGCTTGCATGATCTGATAATGGTGATTTCGTCTTCGTCGTTTTGTAGAAGTTAAAAGCGATTTTCAGAAAGCGCCGCATCAGATTTACCATATTTGGCCATTTTCGCCAATGGAGCGAGGCTTTTCGATCTTGGACTTCTTAATCTTTTTTTTATTATTTGCAACTTTAAAATAACGTCAATACCCATTTCGATTTTCTGAATCAGTTCCTACGGGGACACTTTCTGTGGTTTTTCTTTTTCGGCTTGATGTTGGCTCATATTGTTGGCACTTGTGCTTTGCTGTGAAGCTGCTTTCAAAAAATTTACTTTTATATTACGGTCTGTCATAGACATTGAATTTGACCGTACCCGTGTACGCAAGTTTAAATTTTTGTATACTGTGTTATCACATTCTCTAGCAACAACGTAGGCATTTCTGTTGTTTGTTGCTGTTATTGTTTTGGTACTCATATATGTATGTATATGAGTACCAAATATATTTGTTGTTTGTGTGCCTGCTTGCTTATGGGTTTATAATTTACTTTACAAAAAGAAAAAATGTATAGGTACATACGTAAAATATTAAACAAAACGGTATTTGTTAATACTTTGTTGTTGCGAATATTTGTCTCTTTTTTATATTATATATTTATATATTGTTTATATTGTTCACCGACGGCAAATTAATGCTTGTTTCTACTTCGAGAGTAAGTTGCGAATGTTGAAAAATCAGATGAATGAATACACAAAGCAAAAGACAAGCAAAAGCATCTTGAATCCAAAAGAAAAAAATACTACACACTCAAATAAATATAATAGAGTAAAATGTGCTAAGTACTCGAGTATAAAATTATTTGAATATTTACCCAAATAAGTGAGTTTATTTAAAGTGCTACTAGTAATTTTTGCGTTTATTTGTTTGGTTTTGGGTTTGCAAACCGAACACAAGAATTTCATGTTTTTTAGTGTATGTATGTATGTCTATCTGTATGTGTGTATATATGTATGTTTGCTTTTAAGGGAAAGTAACAACATAACACAAAGCCTTTTGCCTCCACTGAATTTATGAAAGTACTCGTTCATGTATTCAAACACTCAAATAATATTTGAATGTTTTGTGTATGAACAGTGATGTTAATCGTACAGTAATTTCCGTTTTGTACGGTAATTTCAGGCCCCAAAAGGTAGTAAGGCAATTTTCATTAAAAATACGGTAATTTCAAAAGTTCTTAAATTTTGAAACTCAATTCAACAAAATTACTATTTCCAAACAATACACACATATTGAATTTTCGCTGCTGCATGAAAATCGTGATTTTTATCATATGAGTTTCCTCATTTAATTGTAAATAAAATCGAATCGATTTTACTAAAACGCGGCTTATTTTGTGGTACACTTTTATGTGTCTTAATTTTCACCAATATGGATGCACATATCGTTAGCTTTTTATTGGTTTGGCCCAGCGGCCATTTAAAAAAAATTTTTGGGAATGGATTGTGGTAAAAATTACAGCAAAAAAAATCTATCTATATTTTCAAAAATCTTTCTGTAAACCTTCTTTGTCATTTTCTTGTATTCCGAGCTTGTGGCATATGCGCCAAATTAATAATAAGCTGGCGTGATATGGTTTAAGAGGCATTTTGCTCTAGATATGCGCAATATATTTTTTTGCCTAAAAATCGGTTACAAATAAACCCGGTTACGGACCATATGGTCGAATTCGGACAACCGGGATCCTAGTTCAAATGAATTATTTATGAATACTGCTGTAATTTTAATTAAAAGCCTTTGCGTACGGCAATTTCTTCTCAAAAACGCTTTTCGAGCCCCGTACGGTAATCTATACATATAATAAAACTGTAAAAAGGGCGTGTCTGTACATGAAATATTTTTTGAAAATGTTTATTGTGGCGTAAACAGTAATCGATGTAGAGAACAAAAAACCAAATGTTGGAATTTTTGTCTGTCTGTCCGAACACGCTTTACGCAAAAACAACTGAAGCGATTTTCATGAAATTTAATATAAAAGTACTTTAGAGTCTTGTTTCAAACATAGGGTACTTTTTACCGCGGTAAAATATCTTATTTCTAAGTTAAAATAGAGAAAACGAACTAATATAAATAAATGTTATTATAAATTAGAAAGATGTTTTTGATTTTTGAACGGTGGTAGCATTGTTTATTTTGTATAACTAAAAAATATGTAAAAAACGTTATATTATTATATTTTACAGACACCTTATAGTCATAAAGGCACATCTAGTAAAAAAATAAAAGTTAACATCACTGTGTATGAATATAATTGCGAGCGAACATTGATATGGTTTACTATTTTCAAATGAGTTTTATACATATTCGAAACAAACTTGTAAACCATATGCGTCGTTTGAATAGCATTAGGCATTACATTCACTTTATTCACTTCTGTGTTTTACAACATTAACTCTCGTCGTTCTATTTTAGTGTTTATTATATGAATGAATGTTGTTTTCTTTGTGTGCAGCCAAACAAATGAATGTAGTCTTGCTACTCTCTAGTAGGTAAACACTTTGAAACGTGTTTACGTAACACGTTTATCATTCATGTTGCATATTTTGACATACGCACACTGCAACCAACAATTAAACCATAAACGAAACATCAATTCCGTACTGTTTATTCGCATTAAAAATCGCGCGAGAAACACATAGCTTGCTTGCTTTCAATGCACTAAACCAGTAAGAGCAGTAAACAACGATTCACACTATGCAACCAACACCAATGAAACCAGAAAATATCAAAATATTTTGATGTTTTTGAAACCTCGAATGTAACACGAAATGAAACCATAAACACGATTACACACTATGCAACCCAAAAAGAAACATGCCTGGTTGCATAAGCATGTAGCAAAGTGTGTACCTACAATAGCTACTTATAATTTGACTCGATAACTACATATTTTTGTTTGAGAAGTTAAAACACTAAGGGATACCCCTTATAAATGTACTTATATTGTGAGAGCAATTAACTAGTTATTATTTGACTTACTTGAAGCTAAAAAACAAGTAGTCAAATAAGCAAAACAAAACAAATTTTTATATACACTATATATTTATATTTTTTCACACCTTGTTTTTTACCCAGCTGCGATACGAAATGGTGCTCGTTCAGATTTAAAGACAAGTACTTTACTCACTCAGCTATTGTTGACCTATAAGTTTGAGTGACAAGAAACACATGTTGAATTAAAAAGTGCTTGTCTACTTATTTTTTTAATATATAACAACAAACTATAAATAATTTCAGATAATGAGCAAAATACGTGCCAATTTTATTAAAAACTAAGTAGTAGTTCTAATTTGAAGCATAGTAAGAAGATAAATAACTACCACTCACTTACTTTGTAATCCATTAAAAAAGTACTACCGACTACAAAAATGACAAAAGTGTTTGCTTGGTACAGAAGCATATGGTGAATGCATGTAAATGTTTTAAAGAAAATATAATGATCAAAGAAATTATTTTGAAAATTTTACTTCTTAAATATTTTTTCGGCGTAAGTTATCGTGATCGTTAAATTTCTTAAATTCACTTGAGTGAAAAGCAACTCCCGATCCCCATATCTAATTTTTTGAGAGCAATCGGCTTCATATTGAACATTAAGATATTTTAAATAGAACTTTTCTGACATTTTTAGGGTTTAAAACATGTTTATTTATACCTTAAAAAAGTATGAAATTATTAAATTTTTTGTCCTTGCTTATTCGAATATATTGTAACACTAATTTTTAATCATGTGGATGTTTAACAATAATGTTGCGCGCCAAAACGCTGATATATACATATTTGTACTAGTCATACCATGGTATGGTCTAAGGGATGTTGCTTGCAATGTTGCTAAGGAATTGGCAAAGGATCTTCCAACAATTGTTTATAATTTTGTCTTCAAATTTCTGGTGTTGAGGGTTGGTTTTTGATGTATTTGTTTTTTTTTATTTTTATTTCAAAGTGTTTTTTTATTATTTTTATATTTGATGCTTGTGCATTCACAACAAACACCCACGTGTGATGTTAAAGCTGCTGCTGATGATGATGGTGGTTGGCAGAGTTTTTAGCTTTTGTTGCTTTTAACACTTTACATTGCTTTTGGCTGGCTGGTTAGATGAATGAATCGATGTATGTATGTATGCACGCTTTTGTGTGCCTGCTGCCTTAGTTGCGCCTTTATACCACCGGCACTTTGTTTGCGCCACATTTTTTCGTTTGTTTCAATATTTTCTATTTTTCATAATTTTAAATTGTGGTAGAAGCTGTTTGCAAACATTTCATTTGATTTTTAACTGTCATCAATAACAGCAGTAAAACGGTAGAATTAATTTAGCCGATTTCAAATACATAAATATTTTGTGAAAATTTAGTCAATTTCCTAAATTTTTTTATTTAAGATCGAATTAAAATTATTTAAACAAAATTTACGGTTGAAAATTATAGTGCATTTAATTAAAACATTAATAAAATAAAATGATGTGCACATTTAATAAAATTGTAAAAATTTTAAATCAACTTTTTTTCATAGTTTACATGTTAAAAGGCGTATTTTCGGAATTGGATATTATATAATAAAATGTTTATAATCGTGAAACCCTTTTCTTAAAAGGACCGAGGATTAACAGATTGATTACGTTATTAATTACAATTGCAGTTAATTGCAGATATTTTGTAAAGCCGTCGCACGTAGGAATATTTAAGGTAAAAACTCGGACAAAATTGGAAATCGCAAATATAAAACAGTGATACAAAAAATAATGAAGTTGAAATACCTGGGAAGTGATATCATTTTTCTGGTAGGTATTGTCCAGTGCAACAAGAGAACCACTTTTTGAAATTTTGCCAAACACCTCTAAAATATTAAGTTACGGGTAAAACATCGTTTTTGGGTACCTTTACGCACTTATAAGCCAGTAAGTTAGTTAAATATTAACCGATTTTAAGTTTCTAATCGGATTTGGAAAGAAGAAAGTGAAGCCTTTCGGCCTGCATCATGTTAGAAGCTTCACTAAACTGAAAGCGCATATAAAAGAACACCAAAACATTGTGAATGGCTTTCTGCAAACAATTTGTTTTAGTGTAAAGTTGAATAACCAAGTAAATATCAAACTGATTTAAAAAAAAAAAATCATTTTAGTCATAAGTAAACATACAAACATACTTTTTGAATAAATTCATAAATGGGACGGTTCCTTTATAAAATACTGCGTAAAAAAATCTACAAAATTTTAAAAATTGCGAAAGGCCGCAGACTAGGAAAAAAGGACAACCTAGTAGCGGAAAAATCATATCTTCCAAACCAAGAGTCTGATCCACAAAAATGTAAGGATGAATTATAGGGGGGATGTAGGCTACAAGGTGTGTAAAAATTATGCAGCTATTTTTAACACAGTGCGCGCTATATGTTGTTAAATACGACCGATTTTACCGATAAAATTTTTTTGTCGTTGGACAGCTATATCTTCCAAATTATTAGTCTAATCTTCAAAGAAATATATGGATGAATTATACGCTTTAAGGTCCGTACAAAATTCGGCAGCTATTTTTAGCACAGTGGGCTGTAAGAACCCAATTTGTCCAATAAAATTCTTAAGTCTTCGGAAGACCCATGTCTTCCAAACTAATAGTCTGATCTACAAAAATATATAGATGAGTTATAGACAAGGATGTAGGCTCTAAATGGTGTAGAAATTAGATAGCTATTTTTAACACTGTATTTTGGTATATAAGACCAATTTTACCGATAAGATCCCTTAGTGGTCGGAAATCTTATTCTTCCAAATTAATAGTCTTAACTCACAAAAAACATTTATGGATATATTATAGGCAGGATGTGGGCTTTAAGATCCTTACAAAATTAGGCAGCTATTTTTAGCACAGTGGGTGCTATATGTTGTTGTATAAGACCAATTTTACCAATAAAATTTTTAACATCTCCAAAACCCCATATTTTCCAAACTAAAAGTATAATCCACAAAAACGTGTAGATAAGTTATAGCCAAGGATGTAGGCTATAAATTCTGGATTAAATTAGTCAGCTACTTTTACACTGTGGATGCTATATTTTGTTATATAATACAAACTTTAGTGATAAAACTCTTAAGTCGTCGGAAAGCTTATATCTTCCAAACTAATAGTCTGATCCACAAAAGAACGTACGCATGATTTATAGCAAAAGCTGTAAACTATAAGGTCTTTAAAAAATAGGCAAATATTTTCAACACGGTGGGCACTATATATTGTAATATACGAGCAATTTTAAAAATTAAAAATGCATTAAAAAAATCGAAGTGCATTAAAGTTTCAAAATGCATTAAAAATTTATCTTGTATTTCAAAACATGAAAACTGCTACTTCATTGATATTTTAATTTAATAACAAGTGGTTTCGGAGGAAAATTACAACAAAATCATATAGAAATATACACACGTAGGAACATTTTAAAAAGGTGTATAGTTAAAAGAACTGACGTAAAAGTCGCATACGCAAGTCTCCGCAGTTAATTTTTGGAGAAATATTGGTCTATAATATCTATATTAAGATTCCACAAAAATCAAGTATATTCCGATATACTTATTTTGTATCTCTACAAAGATTTAGAAAAGTTTTTAAAACAAAATTTTTCTATATTTATACTACTAAACTTTAAATGAAATAGTAAATATATAAAGAAAAGCCGATTAAAATGGCTGATATAACGCTTTATCAAAAAAGTCACTTTTTCGAAAACATCCTTTTCGAAAACATACGATCACTTTTTCGAAAACGTACGATACAATATGGCAACAAATTTGATACAAAAATCAATAAAGAATTACAACCCAATTTTTTTCTCAATGTTTAAAAGGCCATATTTTCTGAGCCAGGTAACTTAGTGATTTTTTTTAACTTTCAAATTTATTTATTCAAGAACCTGCTTTTAAATATTGCGAAACACCTCCAAAATCTTGAGTTTCGGATAAAAACCGGGTTTTGGTACATTTATGCACCTATAAGCCAGTAACTTAATGGAATATCAACCGATTTTAAATTTCTCAACGACCCACAGAGAAAAAAAAGCGGGGGAAAAATAAAACAAATTATGGAATTTAAAAATAATTAAATGCAGCATCAAAGCGGACAAAGCAGTCTTTAAAAATAAAATATATTTATCACTAATTATATATATATATATATATATATATATATATATATATATATATATATATATATATATATATATATATATATATATATATATATATATATATATATATATATATATATATATATATATATATATATATATATATATATATATATATATATATATATATATATATATATATATATATATATATATATATATATATATATATATATATATATATATATATATATATATATATATATATATATATATATATATATATATATATATAAATATATATAATATATATATAATATATATATATATATATATAATATATATATAATTTTAGAAGAGCACTATGATATACATCCCTTCGTAAATTTTGCGGTATACAAGTTGTAGAATTATATTGACATACAGTGTTTTCATAAATTGAAATATACATATAAAGAGTACAATTAAGTTCAGTCCTTTTTCAAAGAAAGACTTTCAGTTTCTGGCCATTTGTGAAGAGGTCAGTTTTCCCTATTCGTCTGGTACTGCATTCTGGTACTGTATCAAATTTCATTGGAATATTTACTTTATAGTCCAACTAGCGATATAAAGAATAAAGAGAATTTCATACATATAATTTGCATTATAGTCACAATCGAAAAATTTACTAAATTGTTTAGTTATTGAAGCCACAAACTATTTAAAAAATTACTATGAAAGTATTGAATCGTTTAGCATTCCTGTCACCAATTCTGCACCAGAAGAAAATATTACTTTTAGTCTTTTGTACCAGGGTTGAAATACCTTGTTGTTAACTTTTGTATGCGAATTTGGTTATATGCCTCCGAATGGCATATATGAAAATTAGGCTTATAATCATATTGGCGATATAGTCCACAATTTGCGTGCAAATAAACGTTGTGACTATAAGCGTAAAGTACTGTACATGTACTTGTTTGTCATAGTTTGTTCACAAAATAAATTCTTTGAGCGATCTACCTTTTTTGAATTTATTCCATTTCTTATTAAAAAGAACAAAATATTCAAGTTACACGAACGTACTTATGCAGGAAGTTTGATTCGTCTAGGGGCATAATATGTGAATGGGAATCAAGAATAAAAAAGTAAAGAAGAACGATATAATGCTACAAATCCGAGTGTCTTAAAATTACGTGACTACGAAAGACGTATTTTGCTGGCTGAGGTAGCTAGAACGGTAACCCTGCTAGCATTGCTTGTATTGGTTTTTTGTTATGAGTGTGCCGCACATGTGCCTAAATTGGTATACATGCACACGTGCAAGTACCAGTTTGATTGGCGCATGCACACATGTCAAATTAAGCACACGAAAAAATCTGGCATACGTACACGAGTACGTGCCAATTTTTTGTGTTTTTTTTATTGCCACATGTACGTGTGCCAATCAAATTGGCACTTGAACATGTGCGTATGTATGCCTTAAGATAGAAATTATATGGGACTTGCACGTGTGTATGTGCCAAATTTAGGTACACGTGCTGCACACTCTTGTGCAAATCCGTACTCTGCATTATTTTGTAGTACTATGCATACTAAATTTTCCCAAATATTGGAGTAGCTATCTAGTACTCATATATTCCTGTATATTACAACACTATTGTAGGTTGCAACTTTTGGATGGTAAAGTGTTCATATACTTTTTGTTATTTTTGAGAGTACGCTTACAAAATTTCTTTTTACTCTCTTGTTGATGGAAAGTGATAGAAAAGTAAATGATCGAAGCTTATGTGACAAACACTATGTGACAAAATCGAAAAATTTGAGATACTTTTGGACAGACCTAGTGTAGGATGTGGGCATACTTGACTATATATAACTTGGCCATTTTTAGAAATTCGATTACACCCCCAATATCGAGTGGTATGTATCGATAAAATACGATTTTTTGGGTCTTCACGGATAAACAGAAATTTCATGCGTTATTTCTGTACAGATTTTAGATTTTTAAGCGGTGGTGAATAGAGGAGGACTTAAGCTTACCGTGTGTATCCAAAATATTTTTTACTAATATTTCATGGAAATATTATCAAAAGAAAATAATCAGGGCTATTCGGGAAGTCACTTTCACCACAAATACTCGCTTCTTTCACTTTGTGCTATGTACTCTAAGTTGTGAATCCTAAAAAACATATGTTTTCTTTCACTTTGTCTGTATTCTAAAATACTTGTTCACCAGCCTCTATGTCATTTTCGTTCAACGCCAATTTTTCCGCGTAAAGTATGGTGCCTCTGTTCATCATTTCGTGCGAAATGTTGTCAAAAGTCCATATAAAAAAATTTACACGAACTGTTCACGGAAAATTGTTGCAGAAGTAGTACTCTGTTATTTTGTGAAAAATATATGAAATGTATCTACAACATTTTGAGTCTTCATGCGAAATAATATGAGCACCACTTTTTTCGTGTGGAATTTAAAACAAACACATTGTATTTTTTTAAAACCGTACACAATTGCAGCATACCTTCAAGAGCTAGTTATGATTGGTCACTTGTCATATTTTTCGTATGAAAACACCAATTTTCGCAAATTTGAACAGGGTACTAACCTTTAAGCATGGTACTCATCATTCCGTGCGAACTGCTGTCAAAAGTCCATATAAAAAAAACTTACACGAACTGCTCACGGAAAATTGTTGCAGAAGTAGTACTCTTTTTATTTTCTGAAAAACATATGAAATGTATCTACAACGTTTTGGGGGATTCACAAGGTAGGTGATGTAGAAACAATCAACACAAATGAAAAAAGGCTCGTTATTCGAGTACCTTTTTCATACATGATTAAAAGATTCGTATGAACTCTTTTGTGATCATTTCTCTTTTTTGCTTTTACTTACTTCATAGAAAACTTGTGTTAAATAAGTTGAGGAATATATTATAAAGAGAGTTCAAAAAATCTTAACTTACACGAAAACAATAAAAAGCTATTCGTTTATTTCAATATTCGGATGAAATCATATTCTTTTTATTGCAACACTAACTACAAAACATGGTGGTGTTGCCAGTATCGAAATCTAAATTTCCTTAAAATACACAATGTCTATTGTAGTGTTTATGAATGCAATATTATATTAAACAGTTTTTAGCGTGAAACTGTTCAATAACAATTGTGAGTCTTAAACCTAAAATAAGAATTTTTTATGAATTTGGCTGTAACATTTTAATTAAAGTAAAAACAAATTTCAACGCACACAGAAAGTGAAATACATAAACATAAACGAAGCCAGCTGTTGCCGGCGACTGAGCCGACTAATTTTCCACGCGGCTGCTAGTAGAAAAACGTTAGTTGGCTGCCAGCCAGCTAAAGTATACAAACAAAATTTTCACGCTTGCATATTTTTAAATGTCTCGATTTTTTATTTTTACTTGTTACACAGCTATAAAAATATAATTAAATGTGAAGTTATAAAGCTGTGAACAGTTTTAGGACATACTTTACTGCATATTACATACATTCATTTATATCAACGGCGGCGGTTTGTATATATTATCAACGGCTCGACGAAAGAGTTCCGGCCGTTCGGCTCAGATTTTTGCTGTGTAGTTATGATAAAATAATAAACACAGCACAAAAAGTCTTATTATTTTAGGACTTTTTTTGTTTGAAGCACAACAACAATGTTTTTAAGCTATCTTAAAATATTAGCACTTTATGACATTATGACATGATAAGCTACCTTGTGAATACCCCAAATATGATCATCACTTGTTTCGTGTGGAATTTACAACAAACTCATTGGGTCTTTTTAAAAATGTATACAATTGCAGCATACTTTCAAGGGCTAGTTATGATTGGTATTTGTCATATTTTTCGTATCAAAAAACCAATGTTGATCAACATTTTTCGCAAATTTTAACAGAGTACTAAAAGAGTAATAATTTTTAAATACTATTTAATCTTGAGACATATATGCTTCGCCAGCAGGTTCTATCAACAAAATGTGTTACAAAAATTCTTCTTCGCCGATATAAATTCATGAAACACTGCCAATCCAATTTCTATAAAATTCGTCCGAAGGTATAATATGTTTTTAAACAAAACACCACATGTGTACACTGTACAGTAATCACAATAGTCCAAATATATTACTTATATTATTATTCATTAATTTTACTCTAACTTTTTTGGTTAGAGTGGGGGCCCCAGTGGGTGAGTGCTAGCGATGCTAGCCTGTCAGCCCAGAGGTCGTGGGTGTTTTCCGCAGACAATCTGATCGATTCGCGGGTTGTGTTTGTTTATTAAAAAAGAAAAGCTTTTATTTTAATATATTTTTACAAATCCTCTTTTGCTTTTACTTTTGTTCTCCATGTGTCAGCTGTTATTCAATGTTTTTTATGTTTTTTTATAAGAGATTACAAAAAATATGGACTACTGCAAACGATATTTCTTCGCACGTATTTTAGAATCTGTCGACGTCGAACAATCAAAAGTGAACATTCGACGACAATGAAGTGAAGCGCGTAATCCCGAATAGCCCTGAATATTTTTTCCGATTTCTTCAAGTTTAGCGTCTTTTTTCGCAACACAAAATTTCAATATAAAATAGTACATGCAAAGTAACTCACTGCACTATAGAGCTGTGCACAAAACAAATTGCTAAATATATAAAGCTTCTAAGCTACTGCTCAGATTTATTTGAAGAAAATGCGGATATAATATTTGTAAAAGTTATAAGGCCGACAAAGGTAGTCAAGTTTGACACCCTGTAGCTCAACTTGTGTTTCAACAGGGTGGATGAAATTGCAACATTCTTAAATCTCAAGTTGTTTTCTATGATTTTTAGATACTTTTTTAATATACAGATTTATTACCCTTTTTTCCAATTGGAACCGCTGTGCGATGTTAGTTCGTAGCCTGCACATCTTTGCAAACAATTTTTGGAAATATACCCCCGCGTCTATTGATATGTCAGGTTTCAAATAAATCTGACTAGCAGCTTAAAATTTATATAGCGTTTACCATTTTTTTTTTGAGTGATACTATTTTTTTGGTAGGTATCGTCGAGTACAATAAGCAAGAACCTGCTTTTAAATATTGCGAAACACCTCCAAAATCTTGAGTTACGGATAAAAACCAGGTTTTGGTACATTTATGCACCTATAAGCCAGTAACTTAATGGAATATCAACCGATTTTAAATATCTCAACGACCCACAGAGGAAAAAAAGTCAATCTAGCGCGGGAAAAATAAAACAAATTATGGAATTTAAAAATAATTAAATGCAGCATCAAGGCGGACAAAGCAGTCTTTAAAAATAAAATATATTTATCACTAATTATATATATATATATATATATATATATATATATATATATATATATATATATATATATATATATATATATATATATATATATATATATATATATATATATATATATATATATATATATATATATATATATATATATATATATATATATATTTAATATATATATATATATATATATATATATATATATATATATATATATATATATAATATATATATATATATATATATATATATATATATATATATATATATATATATATATATATATTATATATATATATATATATATATATATATATATATATATATATATATATATATATATATATATATATATATATATATATATATATATATATTATATATATATATATATATATATATATATATATATATATATATACAGTATTTTTCGTTTATAGTGAACTTGCTTAAAACGAACTTTCGCCTAAAACGAACCATTTTCGAAAGTACGAACTTTTATTTATATAAAACCATGAAAATATTTTCACTTATAACGAACCCGCTTAAAGCGAACTTTCGGTTATAACAAACTTTTTTTTGCATGTAAATTGTTCTTTTTTTCGCTTAAAACGAACCAAGAAGTGTGTTGCCATGAACAAAAAATTATATATTTTAATTTGGTAACGCTGTCGTATGCTCTATAATCAGGTACTTCCCCTAGGTTTAATTGTTTTTGTTTTTGTGTGAAGGCGATGTGAATTCAGCAGTTGAAAATTACAAAGTGAGAAGATGGCCGTTGCAGCGGTTGCAAAACAAAGAAAGTGTTTTTCTTTAAAAGAGAAATTTCATATAATAAAACGCATACAAGATGGGGTAAAACAAAAGCAAATATGCCAAGAAATGGGCATCAGCAAGTCAACAATAGCTACAATTTGAAAAAATAAGCACCTGGTGCTAAATAATTTTGAGCAAAACTCCACAAGTGTAAAGAAAGTTAAAAACCCTTCCTTCAAAGATTTTTTTAAAAACTAAATAAACTTATTTTTTAAAGCCTACAATGTTCTAAAATTATTTAATAAATAAATAAATAGCCAAAGTGTTAAAAAAAGACATGTGCACACACAATAATGGTTTCTTGATGTCTTCACTTAAAACGAACTTCGCTTAAAACGAACAAATTTGATCAGTCCCTTGAAGTTCGCTT